>CABHPP010149248.1:20916-46139 GCA_902168425.1 Peromyscus attwateri
ATGTGTCTATCCCTGGCCACACTGATTGATCTATGTAGGCATGTAACCTACAATGCTCAGAATAAAGCTGGAAACATTGTGTAGGCATGGAACCCACAATGCTAAGATTTCTTTGAGTATCTGTGTAACACAAATATTTCCAAATCACTCCAGATGATAAAATGTGAAGCTTAAAACCACTATTCTACTACAATGTCTGAACATAAGTTTGTCAATGAAGAATGAAATCAGGCCATGTGCATGCTGTAACTAAAGCTTGCTTACAGATACTGTTAACTTCCTTTTCACCTTTAAGATGAAACTGAGTTTTCTTATATTTTCAAAATACAATATTAATACTGGTAATAATAAGTTGAGGTGTTGTTGTGTGACACTATTCCTGGGGAGATGTAAACAAATGTCTACTCACCCCAGATAGGAAACTTACAACATAACGAAGTGCAACTCAGCGAACCAAAGAGTTTTGTTGGGGTTATTGACAGGAATATAGGTGAGCATTTACTTTCAGGGGCAGGAAAGGGTGAAAGTCACCAAAGGCCACCCCAGCATGGGTGACAGCTCACACAAAAAAGGCACTGCACAGCCTGCTGACAGCACAAGAGGTCAGAGGGTACCTTCTGGGGGCTCTGTTGCCTAAGCCTCTTGTATGCAGTCAGGGTTGACTGCGAGCTTTCTAGGCAGTTTGGCTGCTCTTTGCTTCTGCCAGCCAGCTGGCCATGTCTGAGAGTTTTCTTTGCAATCTGTTCTTGCAGAAGAATTGGTTCCCAGCACCCACATGGTGCAGCTCACAACCATTTGTAACTCCATTTGTGGGTATCTGATGTCTATGACTTCTGCAGGCACCAGACACTCAAATGGCACACAACATGCACACACAAAATACTCACAACCATAAAAATTAAATAAATCAATCTAAAATATTTTTAATTTATGATCCCCCACCACATTGTTATTCAGATGAACAGTAATTTCATGAATAGAAATGTTTTAGAAAACTGTCTTATAACCAATGAAATATAATTTAAACATGGTTTTGATAGTAAAAAGCAACTTATCATGAATTCCCATAACAGTAGGAGCTCAACTCCTATGGATAAGATATGTAAAAGATGGAGGACAGTGGCCAAACTATTTTGTCCACTTGACTCTTCTGGGAAGAAGAAACCTCAAGGAACTGCCTCCATAAGATGAGCCTACAGGCTGCCTAGTGGGTCTTTCTTAATTACAGGCTGATGTAGGAAACCTTGATCCACTGTGGACATTGCAATGCCTAGGCAAGTGGGCATATGCTATAGATAGCTTTGCAAGCCAGGGCAATCAAGCCACTGAGCAGTTTTTCCTCATGGCCACGGGTTCAGTTTCTGACTCCAGATTCCTGCCCTGAGCTCTTGCTCTCACTTACAATGGTGATGAACTATTATCTGTCCACTTAAACGAACCCTTTTATTCGAAGTTGCTTTTGGTCATGTGTTTATCACAGGAACGGAAAGCAAACAGAACAGAAATTGGTGCTATGAGTATGAGTGATGAACAATGACAAAAGCAATGGCTTTACTCCCGAGAAAAAATATTTAAGTTATTAATAATTTTTAATAATTGAAAAAATACAAAGATATAGGCTTAAGAACTATGTATTACAATTAAAAAACAGTCTATCACATAACTTCCAAACAAGTGGCATATGTCAATCTTCCCCCTACCTCAAGACTCTGGGAATATCACAAAAGAGAGACAGAAAGAACATAAAAACAAAAGCCTGGGGAGGAATGCTGTGATATTTTGTGAGATGCTGTCTTCTGGATATTACATGGCTGTTGCACCCGAACTCCCAGCAGCTGTGGTTACCTGCACAAGACCTGCTCAAGATCAAGCCAGTTAAAAAAATAGAGCATACAAAGGGGGAGGCTACCAGGGCCTCATCCTAGCTGAGGATCTTTTGACTCTTGATGACTGCTGGAAGAGGGAATGCCACTCTGCTTTGGGCCCCATACCTTGCACATCTGGGCAGTACTAATGGGACTCAGTGGACTGTAACAACTACAACTACAAATGAAAAAACATAATAAAACAAGATGAATTGGAGAGGAAGATGTATAGGAGGAGGAACAGGAGGTAGAGGGAATAATGCAAGAAGGGTATGATCAAAATACATTGCACATATGAAATTTTCAAGGAACAAATTAATACTTTCCTATAAGAAAAATAAAAATCTAATAATAATTATAAAATAATGACTAGAAAGGAAATGAAGTAAAAAAATAAAATGTGTTTATCAAGTATGTAAGAAATGTCAGAAGTAAGTATATTTTTATTTGATATAATATTAAATGAATTAACTGGTTAAAAGGTAGATATAGTCTTACATTTTAACATATCAGAATTAATTTTATGATTCCAAAGCAAAGAAATGGAGAAAATGTGAACACAAATATTAAAACAATGCCATCTAATACTTATTATGAAAAAAAGTTTTTAAATGAAATTTGATGGGTTTGAGACAAATGTTCAGTGGTAAATCATGTTCCTAATGTGTGAGACCAGTACATTCAATCCTCAACACTAAAAAAAAGGCAATGAAAAGGAAATATAGCAAAGAGAAATAATATTGACTGAGGAAAAATCAACGGCAAGCAGATATAATAAAATGACTATGTGCTATGTGATTATGTAGACCTAAATTCTGTAATGTATCAAAGGACAATGTGATTGAGACAATATATAATACACAGAAACAATGGGGATTTCCACATATTCATATATATACACACCACAAAATATCTTGTCCTCAACATTATGCCAGAATACATGATTTACGTAGCTCAGCAAGTGCTATCTAGTGAATATATTTATAGCTTTTGTACTATTTATTAAAACTCTATTTTTCTGCTGGGCAGTGGTGGCACATGCTGTTAATTCTAACACTCAGGAGGCAGAACCAGGCAGATCTCTGTGAGTTAGAGTCCAGCCTGGTCTACAAAACAAGATCCAGGACAGGCACCAAAACTACACAGAGAAACTTTGTCTCGAAAAACAAAACAAAACAACAACAAAAAACAAAACAAAACAAAAACAAAAACAAACAAACAAGCAAAAAAACAAAACAAAACCTATTTTTCTGATGATGGCTGAGGAAGACTCTGATCTATAAGTATAGCAGAAAGTCACGAGGAGCCTGAAATACATTAAAACAAATACAGATACCCACAACTAGACAAGGACAGAGAATTAGGGACCTTGCAGCACTCAGTCCTAAATGGAGTGTTTCCTTCAAACCCCTCGCCTTAGGACTCAGGAGACTTTGCAGAATAGGAGACAGAGAGATTGGGAGAGCTACTAAGGATGGGAGATACCAAGGAAACAAGGCCTTCTAGACATAACAGAGCTGATGTACATATGAACTCACAGGGATGGCAACAGCATGCACAGGGTCTACACAGGCCTAAGCCAGATGGGGTACCAGCATTGAGAAGGGAAGTTGACACAAGCCCCCATTACTAACCTAGAAGTTGTCTCCAACTACAAGCAATTACCGATTGATAACTGTCCACAAAGGAAAAATTAGTTTTCTCCAGTGGAGTCTCACTGGGTATACAAACTACATTTAGTTACAGGCCCCATACTCAGCAGTAGATGGCCAACACAAAACCAACTCAATAGTACTTTTTGGAGGTTTTTATTTGGCAGCAGTGGGACTGGGGAGGAGACCTCATAACTTTGTTTTGTTTGTTTGTTTGTTTTTCCCCTATGGGTATTTTGCTTGTATATCATGTTTTCTGATTTTTTATAGATTATGTTTTCTGAGTGTTTGTGGAATTTCTGTACTTGAATGTGTGTGTCTCTAAGTCTATGTTTCCGGTGCTTTTTCTTTGGCTTTTCTTTTCTGTTCATTTGTTTTCTCCTATTCATGGTTGTTGTTATTATAATAATAATTATTATTAATCGCTGTTTGTTTTCTAATGAGAGAGAGCAAGAAAGAGTGTAGATCTGGGTGGGTGGGGAGGTGGGGAGAATCTAGGAGCAGTTGAAGAGGGGAAATTGTAATCAGAATGTTATGTGAAAAAATCTATTTTCAATTTAAAAAATCATATTTTTTGTCCAAAGTATATGAAACAGTAGACTACACCACAGAGGTTGTTTTAATATACTTTTAGCAGAATAAGTCTTATCTCTGGCCACAAGCTAATAAAACTTAAAATTAATATATAGTAGAACTACAAATACTCCCAAGTTGATACAATTTGAAAATAAATTATAGTATCCTTAATTTAAAAATAGTTCAAGGTGGCTTAAAATATTCTCAGGTTTATAAATGTGAAAGCATGCTGCCACTTAAGCCCAGAGTTAAAGGTGGAATCAAGAAAATGTATGAAGTTGGATATACTAATAGCAGTTGGATTTTGCAATGTTAGAACATGTACTGAGAGGAGAAATAACAGTGTTAAAAATGTTTGTCAGAAAGCATGGGAATGACTAGGTGAAGAGGTGTTTGTCTCAAGGAACTTGATAAACCTCAAGCAAAATTTAAAGAAATTAGAAAATAAATTATGAAAGATATCACAAATCCTTAAATTAGAGAATAAAACAGCATGGCTACAATACCTCTGAGAGACAGGGCTAAATCCACAGCTCAAAAGACACCAGCAACAGTAAGAGTGGAAAAAGAGGGAGGGACAGGGAGAGAGGGGGAAAGAGACAGAAAGGGGGGGCAGGGAGAGAGAGAGATTACCAACTCAGAAGACACTAAAAGAGAAAGAGACAGAGACAGACATGAAGACATGGAGACACACAGGGAGAAAATAATAATAAAAAAAACTATAGATCATAATTCATTGATTAAAAATATTTGTAAAATATTTTAGAAATAAACAGACTGCACACCAAGAAGCTTTTAAACATTGGTCAACATAAAAGATCAAGAAATATTAGCTACTAAAATTGACATGCAGAAAGGAATCCAGAGCTGGAGAGACAGCTCCACAGTTTAGAACAAGTACTGCTCTTGCAGAGGACCCGGGTTCATTCCCCCACACTTTAGGCAACTCCTGTTCCAGGGGAGTGGATGCCCTCTTCTTGACCCTTCAGGCACCACACTCTTATGCACTTACCCTCATACACATGCATATGTGTAACTAAAAATAAAATAGATCTTTAAAAAGTAACACTAGCTTCCAAACAGAAGTGAAGAAAGCAATACGGGGTAGATAGAAAAGTGTTATTAAAAACACAAGAGCACTTCCGGGTAAGAAGACAAGCTAGACTTCGCCTCTGTGTAAGCTGGTAAAGGATCTATTCGTTAATCTTAATTATTATTATTTTGTGATAAAACACCATGTCCAAAGTAATTTACAGAAACTTGATTTGGGCTTACTGTTCCAGAGGACTAAGAGTCCATCATGGCAGAGACACAGCCACAAACAGCCAGCAGAGTGGCTGGAACAGGCAGCTAAAAGATCACATTTTCAAACACAAAGCAGAGAGCAAAGTGCAAGTGAGGAGAGGTTAAAAGCTCTCAAATCCTGCCATTAATGACTAACTTCCTCCCGCAGGAGGGCTCCACCTCCTAAAGATTCCACAACCTCCCAAACAGTGCTACCAACCAGGGACCAAGTGATCAAATACCCGAGCCTAGGGGAAACACTTCTCATTCAAGTTACCAAGGATAATCAAGTTGATTCCAAAGAGAGGAAGAGCTTGGAAGAGCACCGAGGGAATGAAAGGATACCTGAAAACTGCAGGAAGGAAGAGGACAGGAAGGAAGAGGGACATGACCTGAGCATTGCAGCTCATGGCCAGAGAGAATCCTCACACTTTGCTATCTGTTGCTGTGATAAAACACCAACCAAAACAACCAGGGGAGGAGAAGATTGATTTGGTTTGTACGTTCCAATAAGAACCCAGCATTGAAGGAAGATAGGGCAAGAATTCAAGAAAGAACAGAGGCAGGACCATGGGGAAAAGCTGTTTACTGGCTCACTCCTCAGCTTGCTTGCTTTCCTTCTTTTCCTTCCTTCCTTCATTCCTTCTTCCCTTCCTTCCTTCTTTTTCTTCCTTCCTTCATTCCTTCCTTCCTCCCTTTTCCTTCCTTCCTTCCTTCCTTCCTTCCTTCCTTCCTTCCTTCCTTCCTTCTTTTTCTTCCTTCCTGTAATTTTAAATTTTAAATTATATCTTTAAAATTACATTGTTGTACAGAAGACTTAGCAGTGTACATTGACTCAGTTCTTTGTCCTTTGCCTTTTCGAGTTTGTCAATGTGAGCCTAAGATTTTTGACCCAGGACATTGCCTCTCCAGTGGCGGTAGATCTCATCGTATCTGTCATTGTAGTTTGTCCTGATAGCTTCCACTGGCTTAGCCGGAGCACCTTTGTCTTCTGAAGATAAGAGTGGTGCATGTCTTCCTGTGGACCAGCCTGACCTTCCCTTGATGATGCAGGGGCGCAATCCCAGCTTGAGACACACAGCAGGCAGCAAGACCACTTGCTCAATGGGGTATTCGGCATGGGTGATTCCACTGGCTGAGCCTTCTTGTTCTACACCAGAGTAGTGACCATATTGACTTCCGCTCCAAGGTTAGGTGGTCTCTTACTGAGGATGCTCCCTTTGCCACCAGCCCTCTTCTCAGCATGGACCAGCAGCTTTTGCTTCTTATCCTCATCTCTGGCCCATACTTGCGGCCAAGCTTAAGCATCTGGGTAGCTGTTTGTTATTCCAGGGCCTGGGGGAATTGGTTAATGGCAGCAGGTACTTGGAGCCACTTATAGAGGATGACCCTTTGCCACTGCAGCCTTATAGGGTGGGATCATTTGACAAGTGAGCTTCCTTTTGGGCTGATGTCCTATCCAATGCTAAAGTTGTGAGGTCTTTTTACAAACAGATAATTCACCACGTTTTTGGCCTCCTGTTTCTTCATGATGGGGGAGTTAAGGGTCACCTTCTTCCCCTTGGCCTTCTTTCCTTCGGACATCTTGCCATGCTGGAGAAGAGGGAAAGAAAAAGGAATTGTGGGTGATATATAAGAGCCAGGGAGTTCCCGAGAACCTGAGCTTGCTTTCTTATACAACCGGGGACCATCTGCCCAGGGTGGGCACTGCCCACAACAGGTTGAGTCTGGCCGCCTAAATCGTTAATCAAGAAAGTGTTCTATAGACAAGCCCACATGTCAATCTGATGGAGGCAGTTCTTCAACTGAGATTCCCTCTTCCCACATGATTCTAATTTGTGTCAAGTTGACAAAACCTAACCAGCAACACTGACCTCCTGGCAATTTGACACATGGACACATTATGATTAAATCCTAACTGTCCTTTCTGGTTTATCCACAAGATCTCATGTTAAAAATATAATACAAAACAGACTGTAATTTTTAAAGTACTACAAACTTTCTTTCAAAAAATAGCTAAAATTTTAATCTCTTTAAAATATCCAAAAGTCTCTTAAATGTGGGCTCTTAAAAATCCAAAATAAATTACACACTCTCTTGTTACAAAAGGGAAAAACCGTGGTACAGTTATAGTTGGATCAAAGAGAAACAAAATTCCAATGGTGAATCAAATCCTGTAGCACAATGTCCAGGACTCACTCAAGATCTACTGTGCTGAAAAGGGTTTGGGCAACTCCATTTCTCTGGCTCCCCCATTCACAGCACATACCTTGTCTCATGGTCTCAGGCCAGCTCCACTCCACATCTGTTACTCTTTTTGATCATCACCTGACAGTCCTATCATCTCCCAATGTCTTTCCCTCATTGCTCAGGTCTTTAATCCATCTTAGCTTCCCTGAATGCACACATTAGCTCCTTTTGACACCCGATCACAGCAACTTCTACCTGGACAAAGGTCTTTTCATACACCATATATTTATCTTGGTCTTGCTGGGCAAGTTAATACTCTCACATATTAAAATAACTTTCCTTTGTGCAGTCCTAGTTGCACAGTTCAAAGAAAGAACAAGCTTGTGATTATTTCATGTCTGACCCATCTATTCTGATCTCAGAGGTTCATTTGTCATGTTGCAGACAAATGCAAAGGTGTGGCCAGTGTGCTGACACTTTGATAGATCCTAGCAGCCAGACTTCTTCCTGGAGGCTATGTTTTAACTGAAACTTATGACTAAATTAATCCACAGGTTATACCAGTTTTCCTTTGACACTTGGGTATAAATACAGCAAGACAGACTTAAAAACAACCTTCCCCTGAGACTATGTACTCTGACAGTGACTCCACTCTGTATTTTCTGGTATCCATAAGGAAGGAGACTTCAGAGAAAGTTCTGCTCATGATCATGGGCTGAGTACATACATGCCCCACACTGAGCGCCTATCTTGAATAGGGTCTTTCACAGAATAAATTTTTCATTACCTTTCTATTAAGCTTCAAGTTCATTAATAATCTATTAGTTTATCTAGTCACTTAATTTTCTAAGCCTTTATCTTTTTGAAAATGCAAATTGAATACCTTAAATATAATAATGTCTGTGAAAGTAAATCATTCCAAGATATGGGAAAGAGATAGTCATTTCTCCCTGGAAATGCCCCCACAGCCCCACATTGCTTAGTTGGTTCCATATTAAATCAAGCTGACAGTGAAGAATAGCTATCCAAACACCAAGCCAGTTCATCAGATGGAAACTTTCTCCATGGCAGAAGTTTAATTTCATTTTTAACCTAAGAGAAAATTAGTCAGTCTACTTTTCCCTAATTGAACTTCTCACACCTAAGTTTGTGTCTCAGACATGCAATCTCTCTTCCAGGGCCAGTCCTTAGATGGGCTGCGTGCAGGAACAAAGGCTTTCTCTTCTTGAATGGAGCTATCCTTGTGTTAAATCCCAGGAGGTTTTCATGCATAGGGTCAGAATACTTTAGTGAGTGCCAAGTCACTAAAGGAGATGCTTCCTATCATGCCAGATTTCCTAAAAAGAAGAAGAAACAATGAAGAGTGTCATAGAGAAAGGGTCGGACAGGGCTTTTACTGGGACTTGTTCTTGATGTTTCTCATCTGTTCCAGCAGAACATTCCTTTTAAAAGTTGTTTTTATTACATTTATTTATTTGTGTGTGTGTGTGTGTAGTGTATGCAGGTGTGTGTGTGTGTGTGTGTGTGTGTGTGTGTGTGTGTGTGTGTGGTGTCTGTGTGTGTGTGTGTGGGGGAAGTGTATGCAGGTGTGTGTATGTAGTATATGCAGGTATGTGTGTGGTATATGGAAGTTGTGTGGGGGGGTGTATTCAGATGTGTGTGTTTGGGTAGTGTATGCAGGTGTGTGTTTGTGTGTGTGTGGTATATGCAGGTGTGTGTGTGTATGTGTGATGTATGAAGGTGTGTATATGGTGTATACAGATGAGTGTGTGTGTGTACGGGTAGTGTATGTAGGTGTGTGTATGTAGTGTATGCAGGTATGGGTGTGGTATATGGAAGTTGTGTGGGAGAGGTATATTCAGGTGTGTGTGTGTATGGGTAGTGCATGCAGGTGTGTGTGTTTGTATGTGTGTGTGTTGATATGTGCAGATACTTAAAATCAAAGCCAGAGGTCAGAGTTGAGCATCTTCCTCTCTATCACTCTCCACTCTCTCTCACTGAAGCTTCAGCTCACTCCTTTGGCTAGAGTGGCCAGCAGCAAGTTTCAGGGATCCACCTGGCTCTGTCACACCCAGCCCTGAGTTAAAGACTTGTGTTTTGACTCCTGGTGTCTACATGGGTACTTGGGGATCTGAAATCAGATCCTTATGCTTAAGTATCAAGCACTTTACCCTGTGAGACATCCTCCCAGCTCCCTTTTTTAAAAGTACATGTAGGACATAGTAAATTCAAGTGTCCTTCATTGTAATCAGAAACAACTGAGTTGACTCTCTGAGACCATCTAGTCTTTTACTCAGTTTGATACTTTCATAAATAAATAAGGCCTGTCAATATAGTTCATTCACACATACACACAGATAGACAGACAGAAAGACACACACACACACACACACACACATACACACTCAAAAACCCTCAGGTGGCTCAAATAATCACATTAACCTATGGTGATATTTTATTTGTACTGAAATGTTATTTTATTTGTATGTTAATAAATAAAGTTGCCTGGGGGTCAGAGCTAATAGCAAGCCATAGCAGAAGCCGGGCCGTGGTGGCACACACCTTTAATCTTGATCACATGACAGGCAGATCTCTGTGTGTTCAAGGATACAGCCAGCATGGAGACACACACCTTTAATCTCAATACCAACCATAGAAGACCTGGAGGTCAGTATAGACAGGCAGTGATGAGGAGGTTATGTGGTTGGGTTTACAACCAATGAGAAGATAGAACAGAAAGTCAATAAAAAGACAGATACACAGGAAGTAGGTCTCTTTCTCAGGGGAAGGACAGCAGCGGCAGTGAAGGGTAAGAAGGGGTTTTTAGTATCAGCTCTTAGCTACTGCTCTGACCTCTTGGGCTTTCAACTCTGCATTTGGCTCTGTGTTTCTTATTTAATAAGACTGTTACATCTACATTAACCCAGATGAAAGAGTGTGTGTCTGTAGACTGTTCAACAGCCTTGTTTGAATCTCACTCTCATGGTAGCCTCCTGCAACAGCCATCTACTCTCTGGGATGACAAGGAGAAATGAAACATACCCAATGAGGAGTTGCTGCTACCTCACGAACAGCTTCAATTTTTGGCAAAGACATCCCATGCTCTAATAACGACTGCAGTTGTCATGCTTTCAGAGCAAGGTTTGACTTGTACCCTGTCCTACCTCTGCCTTGGGTACCAGTTGAGGCTGATGAGTAGGAGTAGGTTTCCTAAATACAGAAGAAGGAATAAATAAACCTGTCAGTGTGAAAAAAAATATAATCTATTAGCCGATTTGATCGTCCTATTTGTCACAGAGAATAACAGATGCATTATTGCGCACAGCACTTAGAATTCAGAGGCCATCATTACACAATGACAAATGATGTTCCTATAATTTAACATTTGTTTTTTTTTCACATAGTTAAAAAAACATCATTACAAAAAATATGATAACTTGCCAATTAAACAGATCCACTCACCCACAGGTGAAACATGCATCTTTTCATTTTGCAAATTAACTTGGGATGGGAGGGAAGGTTGGGAATGAAATGTATGGTGATGTATTGGGAAACTTGAATAGGTACATATTAAACAACCTACCCCGCTGCCTGGTGCATCTGATCCAGGTAGAAGCCAACTTCACTTACAAAACATCAGAACCTTTCTGTTTTCTTCTTCATAACAAACTCACTTGTAAGGCTAATTAATTTCCTCTTTCTTTACTTTTATTGTATCAGAGGACAACTGCTCTAATACACATAAAAGGAGCATATTAATCTTATACTGTATGCAGAGGTAGTTGGATTGTAAATGTGCATAAAACCAGTAATTATATGATGATTAAATTGGGGGAGAGAGAGAGAGAGAGAGAGAGATAGAGAGAGAGAGAGAGAGAGGAAGCATTTTCTTGTGGGAGGGTGCCATAGAAAGAGATGAGCCTGGGGAGGTAGCTCAGTGGTTAAAGCACAGCTGCACAGCATGAGAACCTGAGTTCAAATCACCAGAAATGATGTAAAAAGCCTGATGAGGAAGCACTGTAGTGAGGATGAAGGGTTGGAACAGGCAGATCCTGGATCTGATTGGCTGACTGGCCTAGCCCAGTCCACGAAAGCTAGGTTCAGTCCGATGCCTTTCTCAAAACAAATGGTGAAGAATGATGGAGGAAGGTTTAGATATCAACCTCTGGCCTCCATATGCACACACATGTGATACATCTTCATGAACACTAGCCTACACCATATACATGTGCACATGCAAAAGAAGAAAGAAAGGGAGGGAGGGAAGGAGGGAAGAAGGAAGGAAGGAAGGAAGGAAGGAAGGAAGGAAGGAAGGAAGGAAGGAAGGAAGGAAGGAAAGAAGGAAGGAAGGAGGAAAGAACATTCCACAGTGTGACAACAGATGGCAAATTTGGAGTGCACAAAGACCTGAGAGAAGGCCTGGTCAGAGGCCAGATGACAACCAGTCCTGAGGAGAAGAACATGACATGTTCATTGGTGACTTCAGGAACCAAGAGGTTAAAGGTGTAGTTCATCATTGTTCATGTGTTTACAAGGAGTTGTGAAGAAGCCAATGTATCAGTCTTTCTTATGGAAGTTGTCTGGTCCAAATGAAACTGCATTTCCCCAAGTTATGGCAGTTAGAAAAAAGCCAGAGATCCTCTGGAATTTGTGAAGCTAGTTCCCCTCTACCAAAAGAGCCATTTCCCTTATCACTGGCAGAAAGGGCAAATGGTTGTCTGTGGTGCCTGTTAGCATAGCAAAGCACATGCTGGCCTCCAGGCTCCCTCAGTATCACAGGTGCCTGTTACACATTTCAGAGTCCATGCTGGCTCTCCTCAGCTCTTCTCCCCTCCCAGCTAGTCTAAACTTCCTCCAGCTCAGGAGCTTCCCTTCCCCCAGCTTCACATTCTCCTTATAACCCTGCTATTCCAGCTCTGCTCTTTCTCGGTCTTCTCTTTCTTGTCTGTCCTCTCTTTCTCTTTGTCTTCATCTCTCACTCTTGCTCTCCATCTCTCTTCTCATGACCCAGTTCAGTCAGCTGGCCATGTTCAGCCAACTTCTTTCTCTCTCTGCTCTGGATTCTTCCAGATGCCTCTGACTGTTCTCTCCTTCATAGCTACAAAAAAAAATCCCCTTAACCAACCATGGAGTGGTCATTTCATCAGTTTGTTCAGAGATTTCCATCCTTTTCTTGGCATACAGCTCTTCATTTGAAAGGAACCATCCTTTGTATCATATAAAATAAAGCAAAGACCATAAAATAAAGCTAAAGATCTCTGGTTGGAGCTTGAGAGGGATTTCAGGGGAGAATTCCTTTTTGATAAGTGAGTTAATGGAATAATTACTAATACTATAGAAAAACAACATTAGGAGGAGGACTCTGAGAAGAATTCAGGCCCCAGAACTAGAGACAGACAGCATGGTCAGATCTCTAAGAAAGAGCTCATGAGGCAGAATAAGGTACCTTCTTATAGGTCTCAGGGAAAGTTGGGGTTTCACACTGCCTGCCTGAATTTTATAGTGCCTGTTGGTGGTCAGGCTATCCCTAAGTCTCAGGTGCTCAATAGAGGATTGGAATATTTGCATTTTGAAGAAGAGAGTAAATAATTGTGTTTTATGTGAGTTAGAAGATGGGAGAAAGTGGGTAGAAGGGGCACATTTGGCATTATATGCATAGGGACTGTGCTACCAAAAGGCTGGGCTTGTAAAACTTCCTTGGGAAACTGGATTTAGGGTGCTTATCATTCTCCTGGAATTCAGACACCTGAATTAATCTGTTAGAGAGTTTCAGTAAGAACAAAAGAGTCACAGTCAGGCTTTTGGTGGGAGGTCTGGCATCTCCTTTATAGCAACAATGACAGTAGAAGCTACTGCAGGTGAACATGGCCTCAACTGCCCCTAGCCCCAAATCTAGCAATTTGTCTATTTCCTCCTCCTCCTCCTCCTCCTCCTCCTCCTCCTCCTCCTCCTCCTTTTTGTGGGTATGTGTATAAAGTCTTACATATATAGCCTGGCTAGCCTGGAACTCATAGAGATCCATCTATAAGGTCTAATTCATAGAGCTATTGCGGGGCATTATGAAGTAAATCCTACCTCCAAGGTGGATTCTCAGCTTCCAATTTTTGTTGTGAGCTGAGGTGGGAGGGAGATTTATTTTCTTCCTTCATGTGTTTGTATGGCAGAATGTCCAAACTGGTGCCCAGCCTCTTGGAAAAGGATGTGATCTGCAGATACCATCCCAACGTGGGTGTTAGCAGAAATGTGTCCTTGCCATCTGTTAGAATACAAGATGTGCCAGCTACGGTTATCATAAAGGGCTAATTAATTTGAGAATGGACAAAGTCCAGAAAAGCAGAATCTTCGTTTGCAAACAATTGTGTTACAGCCAATGCTTTAACAACAATAAAATCCAGATTTCCCCAACTCATTTTTATATTTTTCGACAATGGGATTATCATGTGAGGCAAAATGTCTTCAACATGGATGAATCTGGAAACTGACACTTAAGCAAATGCCTCAGCATACAGTACTGTAGAGTTCCCACTAGTCACATGACACCTTTCACAGAGCTGTTTGAACCTCCCCTGGGAAACTTACACAATGCAGACTAGATTTGAAACTTGGCAAACTTGGCCCAAACACACACATTTGTTTCCTTTTAATTTGTTCAAATGCATCATCAACACAATCAGAATCCCTGTGCAGTTGCTACTGGACTAATTAGCAAGCACAGATAAATATAAAAAAAAAAGAAAATAAATTTGCTGTTTAGAATAATTTTGCCAGTTTGAGGCAAATATTTAGTAAAATAAAGTTTTCCATTTCTAAGTAAGGAGGGGGTGATATATGATTTGAATGATGTATAATCCATATATATATATATATATATATATATATCCACGTGTGAAGGGGATAAAAGGGTACTATCAACTTCAAACTTAGTAGGTGTGCTGTTTAGTTTTAATTGTCAACTTTACACAACCTAGAATCACCAGGGCAAAATGTAGGTATATCTGTGGGGAGATCGTCTTGATTGGTAATTGATGCAGGAAGACCCAGCCCATGGTAGGCAGCACTATTGCATGAGCAGCTGATCCTGGGATGAGGAAGAGTGAAGAAAATTCTCTGCAAGCAAGCAATTGGTGGCATTGATGCATTCCCTTCTCTCTGCTCTTGAATGTAGATATGATGTGAGTAGCTGCCTGAGTTACTGCCTTAACTTTGTTGTGTTGATGGACAGTAACACGGAAGAAGAAGCCACAAAATCTTTCCTCTTTTGTGCGATTTGTCCTAACAACAGAAACCAGACAAGAATAGTGGTATGACATAGATAGAAAATTGAGAGGATATGTACACAAAGTTGGGGTCGAGACCCTAGGGGTTCCTTCTTGTTATGACCAAACCCCTGACCAGAAGAAACTCAGAGGAGGAAGGGTTTATTCTAGCTCAGAGTTTCATAGGGGTTACAGCCCAACATGGCAGAAAGAATCCAGCAGCAGGGGCCTGAGGCAGCTGTTCACATTATGTATATAGTCAGGAAGCAGTATTTTAACAAGGATGGGGCTGGGTGTATAACCTAACCAAATGTTCCACTCCCAGTGACTCTTCTTCTCCAGCGAGGTGCCACCTCTTAAAGGTTCACCAGCTTTCTGAAACCGTACCACCAGCTGGGTCCCAGGTGCTCAACAGCATGAGCTGATGAGGAAAATTTTACAATCCAACATAAATTCCTAAACAGCAAGAGTGTCATTTACTAGAGTACATCTCTCTCTTTCTGAAATTCCTGGGGCAAATAATGAAGTTGGATGGATGTAGACAGTCTTCATCCTTCATCAGGAAAAGGAAGTCTGTGGGCACAAGTGGGCATCTTCATTCTCACCTGACACCAAGTAAGACCTTTTTCCTTTGTACCACACTCTGACTTCTCTTTACCCAGGTTTCGAGCTCTGCTTTAACCTTTGAATGCCCATATCCTTTCTGTCCCCTCTTCTTTTCTCATTTTATGTCTTGCACATGCAAGTGTGAAGCCTCAGGCTCTTGAAGATTTGATGTGGGCTCTTTCTAATCTGTCTGTGCTGTAGTTTCCTAGGGTGATTTATTCCCTCTTTGAATCCTATGTGTCTAACTTTGCTTCCCAGGGCACTTGCATGGCTAAGTTTGCAAATATCCCAGTCAGGGACAAGAAATAAGACTAATTCCAAATGTCTCACACTTAAATCAGATCACAGGAAGCCTAAATATGCCCCTGTTCTTCCTGTGACACCATGAGGATGATCAGATGTAAATAGCTGTGTTTAAAATAATTGCATATAGAGTCTGGGCAGATGACCCAGTGGATAAGGTGTTTGCTGATGAAACAAAGGGACCTGAATGAAAATTCCCAGTATGGACATAAAAGTTCAACATGGCAGTATGTTCTTGCAGCATGATATGCAGCAAAGACAGGAGAGTTCCTGTCACAGGAAGCTCGAAGGCCAGCTAACCTGGTACATGCAAAGGCAAACACCAAGTAGGTCCTTTCAAACAAGGTGGAAGTGAGGACCACATCCAAAGTTGTCTTCTGACCTCCACACTCATGCCATGGCATGAATACACCTGCACTGACACACAAGAACACATACATACATACATATCATTGTAGCTGAAGTTTTCTCTGGTCCTGCCCAGCCTCACGGACCCCACAGCCACTTATAAAATAATCACTTAGAAGCTTATATTAATTAAAACTGCTCGGCCATTCGCTCAGGCCTACCACTGACTAGCTCTTACATTTAAACTCAGCCCATTTCTGTTAATCTATATGTTGCCACGTGTTCCATCGCTTTACCTGTGTGCTGTTACATGCTGCTCCCTGGATGGCAGGCTGGAATCTCCTGACTCAGCCTTCCTCTCCCCAGAATTCTCCTTGCCTGCCAATCCTGCCTATACTTCCTGCCTGGCTAATGGCCAATCAGCATTTTATTAAACCAATGTACAAAAGCATTATCCTACAGCACATCATACACATAAGACTATAAAATAATTGTATATGGAATTTGTCATTTTATCAATAATAATCAAAAACAGGTGAAAGATTTAAATACGATTCATGAAGGAAAATTGCATTTGCTCCTATCCACATCTTCACATTGAGAGCTGAGGGTGGGGAAAGGTTGAGTCACATTGTCTATGACTGTAGCAGGAGATCACTGGACTAGAAAGACACTCAGCTCACAAGTGTAGCTGGTGAGGCTACCTAATGAGCACCTGGAGGAGAACAATTTGCAATCTGACAGGGCGTGATTTTAAAGATATACAGAAGGGGGAATTATAGAGTCTTTGTGAATGTGGATTCTGAGACTCTTTCAAACACAGGGGTTAGTATTCATTCATTTTCTCCCTCATTACATTGGTTCTTATTATACCTGATATTTGTATTACATTTCCAAATTCAGGCAGAGTGGGTCAGTTTATGTTTCTATGACAAGCATCCCATAAGATTCAATAAGTTCCTCTATGAAACATACATTTCTCCTTCACACAAATGCCAGCACAGATCAGACAGGAGCAGTCCTTTAGGCTAATGGAGCTTGTCTTGTGGAATAGAAGGAATCATAGGGAATTATACATTGGATTTCAAGTTTCCATCTAGAGGTCGCACAATATACTTCTAATAAAATGCCATTGGTCAATGTTAGACACATAGTCAGCTGTCATGTCAAATGGAGAAGAAATAACACCACAACTCCAAACAGTAACACATTTGGAAAACAGACTTTTTATACTCAAATTGGAGTGTTAGATGTTCTGAAAAGGAGTGAACCAAAAAGTGGGTTCCAAGAGCTTCTAGAGACAGCAAGATGCTTGTGATTGTGGACTATGAACATAAAGGAGACAAATCAGAAAAGGCCTTAGCTTTTGCAACCTGCCCTCATCTGGGAAATGTCACGCAACTATTTCTGGTGATCAGACTAGTCTGCTGACAGGTCAATGTTAAGAACATATTTACTCTGGTGTGACTTTTCCTGGGGAAATATGAACAAATGCTTGTCTATTCTATTAATATACATAGTCTATATAAATTCTATTTAATTCTATAATTCTATTCTATTAATATACACATAGACTATTTAGTGAACCAATGAGTTTATTGGAGTTACTAACAAGAGCACAGGTAGAAAGGCAAGCATCTCCAGAAAGCCCACCTCAGCATGAGAGGCAACTGACTCAAGCTGCATCCCTGGAATTCCCTTAGTAACCCATAGGTGGCTCCACCCAGTGAGCCCTAAATGTGGCAGGGAATTTTGTGACTCCTGTAGCTCTCTGAACTCCCTCAACTTCCTAAGTTCCCTTGGCTTCCAGAGTTTTCTCAGGTGGCTCCCTCCTGTCTTAACTAAATTAAATAGCTACTCAACACACTCTTTAGTAACTGTGTGTTAAATGATGTTAAACCTGTGAAACCAATTAAGCAGTTCTTCTCTATGGTGGTCCAGAAAGTGGCTAGACCAAGGCAAGTCTTTGACAGCTGAGCACTGGCTTAAAATTAACTGATAGACAGATAGATGATAGGCAGGTAGATGACAGATGATAGATTGATAAATGATATATAGGTGATTTATAGATAGACCAATAAAAGATGATTGATAGACAATACATAAAAGATAAATAGACAGACAGACAGATAGATAGATGATAGATAGATAGATGATACAAAAATATGTTGATAGATACATAACCTATCATGTAGATTGATAGATGCATATATATGGATAGATGACAGATGAATAAATGATAAATAAACATACGATAAATAGATATATGGATAGATTTCGACCACAATGGATGTGAACTGAGCCCCTCGTGTGTCATCATAGCATGTACATTTATCTATCAAGAGCACATCACTCACTTGTCCCACTCAGCCTGGCCACACAGAGTCAGTTGGAAGACCTCTGAATAGAAATGACATTTGGCTGAGCCCATTTGAGGACAGCCATTAATATTGCTAACGGGCCCATGTGTTAAATTTGGCCCAACAACGCCACCAGATGTATCCTCCCAGGCAACCTGGAGGCCTTTCTAATGATGCCTCTAGGCCAAGAACAGTGCATCTGCTTCTATTCAAACAGCCTCGCCACTTGGCTAGAAACAGAGCATCATGGCAAGTAATATGTCCTAGGGAGGCTTCATTTCATGAAAAATGGATGTAGCTGGGGGCTGAGTCCTGTAGCCAGATCTGTATTACAGATGGTGTACTTCTTCTAATGCTAGGGGAAGCTATTTGAAGAGTAATCCAGACCAGCTTCTGAGTTAACTAAATTCAACAAGGTTTTGTACATAGTCATATGTCCACCTTGTGTCTAGCATTGTGTGGTGGCTGATCTTGATTATTAACTTGATGAGATTTAGAATCACCAGGAAAACAAACATCCAGTTTCTAGACGTGCTTGCCATGACTTCTCCACCATGATGGACTGTACCCTCAGACTGTGGGCCAAAATAAAGCTCCTTCATTCTTTAAGTTTATTTTGTTGAGTATTTTGTCTTGACAACTAGAGAAATAACTCATATATCTTGAGATAAGGAAAATGAGCAATCAGAGACTCAGAACAATGATGAAATAAGGTTCCCTTTGGCAAGAGTGTGATAATAGAATCAGACTGCATGAAATGAGAGAAGGAAGTAGACCCTACACTGTCGCTCAAGATTAAGACCTTCTAAGAATTTCCTAAGGAATTCAAAGACATTGTTCCTTATAACACCTGCAATTCATCATCCTGTTCCTCAGATGAGGACACCAAAACTGAAAGGTTATATGACTTCCTTCATGGTTCAGCAGTTGACAGAGTCAAGATCGGAACCTCTGATTCTGATAACCTTGTTGCTTGATTCTCCATAAGACAAAGAGCTGAGTTCTGAAGGTAGGTTTAGAATATGACTAATAGTGCTCGCTTCGGCAGCACATATACTAAAATTGGAACGATACAGAGAAGATTAGCATGGCCCCTGCACAAGGATGACATGCAAATTTGTGAAGCGTTCCATATTTAAAAAAAAAAAAAGAATATGACTAATAAATATGAAGCATTACTACAGAGTGTGACTGACAGCTGGCAACTTTCTTAGCCCCTCCAGATGATAACTCATTTAGCCCTTCATAGCAACAGGCAAGTTAGTTGCTAATTCTGCATTGGTTTGCAAATAAAAGCACATGCATAAAAAAACATGAGTAAGCAATTAGCCAAGAGTTACACAAGTAAACAAAGGAGGTGTGAGAATCTGAAGTCTGTGAAGGTCTTTCTTCCTTCCTGCTATACTGCATTAAATAGTATGAGATAATATTGGGTCACAGTTTTTTTTCCCCAGAGAATGGACAGGCCTTTGTTTGAAGATGTCACTGATTTTTACGTTATGGCTCAAGTCTGAAATTTTCCAACTCAGTCATCCCTGCTCTTTGCTCTCAAATTCTCGAGAAGGAAATCTTAAAAGCTTAGGTGTGGACAAAGTTACATAGATATGTATGAGATGAGATATGAGATGAGAGAGATATGAAAGAAATAAAAATGTTAAATGGAGGGAGAGATAGATGATAGATAGATAGGTAGGTAGATAGATAGATAGATAGATAGATAGATAGATAGATAGACAGATAGACAGATATAGATAGATGGATGATAGATAATAGATAGATAGATGACAGATTGATAGGTAGATACAGATAGATGATAGACAGACAGATAGGCAAATGATAGATAGATAGAAGACAGATGATTGATAGATACATAGATAGATATAGATAGAGAGTAGATAGATGATAGACAGCAAGATACATACATAGATATAGATAGATAGATAGATAGATGATAGATAGATAGATAGATAGATAGATAGATAGATAGATAGATAGGTGATAAAGATATATATATATAGAGAGAGAGATTTAAATAACTGTGTAGACTGATGAAGATATAGACATATAAATACATGGATATACATATATATATATATATAAACCATGTATAATATATACATATAGAAATACATAGATCAATATATAGATATAGATCATTGATATCAAGACTTTAAAAACTGCTCAAAGGAACAGGGGATCCCACATGTGAGAGGGTCAATTGTTCTACTCCCAATTCTACACCTCAGAGAAGTGGCAAGCAATCATATAGCAGGGCTACGTGAGCCTGTATGTCTCCCAACTTTACTGATAATTGCACTGTGTGAATTTGATGCAGAAATAACAGCGTTGTTCATCTCAAGAAACGTCTAATTTATAGACAGATCTCCTCCTGCCGACCACTATGGGCAGAAGATGAGAGGACCTGAGCTGGAAGCTTCACACATGGCAGCCTTTAGGAATTCTGAAGTGATTCCTAAGAGGGTGAGACTTCTCCAACACAGAGGGAATTAGTTTCTCTTTAACTTCGACAAATAGCTTGGAGTCAGATTTAATTTAACTTGGAATAAAGAAAGAAACAAAAAATATTTTCAGATATAGGATAAAACTTTTGTACAAATTGAAGTATTTGGTAGTTTTAGTCAGAGTATCTGAACAATAATCCCCTTCCTTTTCTAATATGCTATCTCAGACTCCTCAGTAGAAAAGAGAAAGAAAATAACAAAGCCACAGAGAGTTTCAGTGTTGGATGAAAAAAAAGAGAGAGAGAGAGAGAGAAATATCAACTGTTTTCCCAAGCAATTGGAATCCAATGTTTTGCTTCTGAGGAGTGGGTTATATGTCTAATTTTTCCATTAAGACTTTCACAACAAAGACCAAATCATCACTTCAGCATTGAACACTGATGAGGTGCACTTGCTTGGTTGAAGCAGATGAAAATAAATATATGTACTTAACACTTTTATGATTATACTTTTCGGTGATGAGACAAGGGTAACTATGGCTTTGCAATGGCTTTAAGGCAATTGGTTCCACTGAGAGAAGATGACATGTCGAAATGTGAAGTGCAGGAAAGCAGGGGATGCTTCCCCAGTAATTGGAATCCAGGCAGCAATAACAGGGCATTACTGAATGCTTGCCGCTTCTTAAGAAAAAGGTCTCCTTTCTTTCTGGAAAATAAAACCTCACTTACTGTGGAGCATCATGACTTTACCCAAGAGGAAAGAGGGAAATTAAAAATTATCTCACCTGAGTGCATTTGCCTTTGAATCAAGCATGTGCTAAAGTCTGTGCAACTTCTGGCTGCAGTTTCTCCTCACCATTCCTTCTTCTTATAAAATCACAAGATTTTCCAGTTGAGGGGTGTGTTTTAGGGGTAACATTGCATCCAATTTTCATTTTGTGGATGGGGAAATAAAAATATAATAAAGTAAAATAGTGGTTGACAAGATGGCTGAGGAGATAAAGGTGCTTGCCAACAAGTCTGACAACCTGAATTCAACCTCCAGGAACTGTATGGAGGATGGAGGGACAGACTACTTACTGCAAATTGTCCTTTCATGTGCCATGGCTTGCATGAATCCACACATGTATGCAAGTGCATGCAAATGTACACATGCTTGACCCCCCAGATTCAGATACACACACACACACACAGACAGACACACACATGTACATACATACACGTGCACACACAAATTATATAAGAAGTAAAGGGACTTGCCTGTGAATGTATAGTTAACTTATGGTTGTTCTCATTCTTGTATAGCCAGAAAGAAAAGAGTAGAGGGATATTAACACACGTCAAGTCAGAAAGGACTTCAAGAACTCGGGATCAACTTTTTTAGGGGAGTGTCAAGAAGAACTGGGCAAAACGACCATTGATAAAAAGTTATTGGCAGGAGTAAGAATATCTACTAGGGCTGGGTGATGGCTCAGTTAGTAATGTGCCTTCTGCTCAAGCATAAGGGCCTGAGTGTACCTGCCAGAACCTGCATTACACAAACAACAACCACAACACAACCATGCCAGGTTGCTACCATGCACTTGCAATCCCAGTGCTGGAGAGGCAGACAGGAGGGTTCTTAGACTTTACTGACCAGCCGATGTAGCCAAATTGTTGGGCGCTAGATTCAGTGAGAGACCCTGTATCAAACAATAAGTGGTGAATAATTGAGAAAGACACCTGACATCAACTTCTGGTCTCTGTATACATGCACACACACAAACGTGCATAAGTGCACACATACACATGAACACACATGAACAAACAAAGATCTATTAACAATCTTTTCAGTTCCTTTATTAATTTAAAAACATATACAAACAGTTTAAAGCTAGCTTGAACTAACTGTTCATGGGACTAAAACGCCTGGACTTAGGAGTGATTTCAAGTGGAATATAACTGCTGTCTAAATGGCAGCCAGTGCCTTTGTTGCAGCTCTAACTTCAGCTCTCTGTGCTGGTCTCCCCTTCGTGGCATGTAGTACCATCCATGACGCAAGTAGGAAGACCACCCATATTCCTACATTCATGTCATCCCAGTGAAGCTTTGCCAACTTCAGTAAAAATAGTGCCTGCCATCCAGAGCTCAAACAATAATTCCAGGGAAGAGCATTGATTTGTTGTTTAGAACATAAACTGTTCAAGTTTCCTTTGTGTTGTGATAAAACACTCTGACCAAAAGCAAGTTGGAAGAGGGAAGGGTTTATTTGCAAAGACTTCCAGGTCACAGTCCATCACTGAGGGAAATCAGGGCAGGAAATCTGAGGCTGGCACAATGGAGGAACATTGCCTATCAGTTTTCTCTCAGATTAATGCTTAGCTAGACTTCTCACAGAGCCCAGACCACCTGCCCAAGGGATGGTGCTACCTATAGCAGGCTGAGCCCTTCCACATCAATTACAGATCAAGACAATCCTTCACAGATATGCCTTCAGGCCAATCTTACCTGGTCAGTCCTTCAACTTAGACTCCCTTCTCAGATGGCTCTAGGCTATGGCAAGGTGACAGTTAATGGTAACTGTGATATTAACCTTGACACAAGAAGGCACTTAGCATGATTGTCTAGATTTGGCTTTTAATTGAATCCTGTATCTGAAAAGCTACAAAGGAGTTTGGAGAACTCATTGACTGTGGGGTATAAAACCAGAGCTTCTTGGAGGGAAGAGGAATATACAATAGGAAGAAAGACTAAAAAATAAATACATAAAAACAGCCTGAGTCATTTTCGATGACCTGAAAATCCACACACAATTTGTTATGCTTAATCTGCCTTGTCAATTTGATGGGATTTAGAATCACCACAGAAATAAATCTCAGGCCATATTTCTTAGCAATTATCTAGATTAGGTTTGCTGAGGTACAAAGACTCATCCTAAATATGCGCAGTATTATACCAATAGCTGGAGTTCTGGACTGAATAAAAATGAGAAAGTCAAACTGAGTACCAACTCTCACCTCTCCCTGCTTATTCACCGTGGATGCATTTGACCAGATGCTCTGAATGCAGGCTGTGATGGAGTGCACCCTTAAACCTGAGCTAAAATAAACCCTTCCTTAAGTTACCTTTGCCTAGTGGTTTTTTTTTTTTTTGTGCAGTGAGGCACATAACCAGTAAATCCCTCTTCTTGAGTGTTGGATTTCATATCACAAGTTACAAGTATTCATACAAAATTACAATTATGCTCAACACTCCCCAGGGGGCCATAGCCCAAAGTCAGTAGCAGAAGCTACATGCTGATTTCATATCATGAGTACTTTTCATCCTCAAGACAAATGGACTTGAACCTCTGTGCCCGTTGAAAAACTACTTCAGTCTGTGAATAGAATAAATGATCAATTTCACCATCTAAAAAATTCAGGTTGTAAAATGGAAAACAATGCAAGAGTGCCAAATTCTTGAATGTAGGAAGAAAAACATATAGTATATTCTTGACATATAGCATGTGCATACAGTCCTGCCAAGAATGATAGCATCTCTCTACTTTACAGGGTAACGGTGTCTTGATCAATCGATATACTCAAATATCTACCACATTGGAAGCTCATTTTCTAGAGACACAATCATGGTGATCTTTGGATTTCTTTAGAAAACATATTTCTATGAGGAAAGGTTATGTTTCTTTGTAACTATCACTACTTTAGAACACCAGTCAGCTTCAAGTTCAAGGGTATTATATTCTTATGAACTGTGTATGCACTCTTGTGCACATATACGTGTAAGCATATGTGCTATATAGTTCCCCATAGGTTCATGTGTTTGAACACTTTGTTCCAGCTGGTGCCACTGTTTGGGAAGGTTTTGGAACCTCACTAGAGATTTTCCTTGCCATCCTCCCCCTTCATTCTCTGCTTCCTGCATGTAGATGCAAGTTGACAGGCAGCTTCCTGCTCCAGCCACCATGCCTGCCCTACATGCTGCCATCTTGTCTCACTTGATGGATTGTCTCCCTCTGCAACTTCAAGACAAATAAACGCTTTCCCTTAAGTTGCTTTAATCAGATATTTTAATCACAGTAACAAGAAAGGAACTAAACAGTGTGTGTGTGTGTGTGTGTGTGTGTGTGTGTGTGTGTGTGTGCATGTGCGTGTGTGGTGTGTTCATGCAAGTGGAGGCCAGAGGTTCATGTTAGTTTTCTTTTTAGTTGTTCTCTATCTTATTTTTTGAGACAGATTCTCTCACTGAACCTGGAATGTGGTAATATTGTGTTCCTCAATATATTGTGCACCCTAATAAACTTATCTGGGGTCGGTCAGAGAACAGAACAGCCACTAGATATAGAG
>CABHPP010149249.1:0-31932 GCA_902168425.1 Peromyscus attwateri
AAAAGACAGAAAAAAGAAACACTGATAGATAGAGAATGATATGATATGGAGAATATGATAGAGGAGAAAGTAGGGAATGTACTTGAACTTATATTCACAAGAAAGGACTTTCTGAACATGAACCCAATGGGTAGGCATTAAAGGCATCAATGGACAAATAGGAACAAATGAAACTAAAGACTTATGTACATCAAAAGATATCCCCATTCTTATGAAAAGATATCCCACAGGACAGAAAACCAAATCTTATCATCTATACATCTTGCATAGGGTATCTGGAATATATAGAGAACTCAAAACAAAAATCAAAAGGAGAAGCTAATCATCAAGAAAATTAGCAATCCAGTTAAAAAATGGTACATGCACATAAGCAAAATTCTCAAAAGATGAAATCAAGATGACCAAGAATCATTTTCAAACATCTTTAGACTTCAGGGAAAGGCAAATGAAAACTATTGTGAAATTTCACCTTAACCCAATCAGAATAGCTATAATAAAACAAAAATTGAAGGAAATACTGATATGGATTCAGAGAAAAGAATGTAAGCTTAACCAATAGAATATAAGAGGTAGATGAAAGAATCTTTCTGTAATTGAAGATAAAATTGAAGAAAACATCAAGGAAATCTGGTACACTATGAAAAGAACAAACCTAGGAACATAGGAATAGAGGAAGGAGAATATTATCAGATCAAAAGGACAGAAAATATTTTTAGTAAAATCATCAATGAAAAATTTTCTAACCAGAAGAAAAGATTAACTACAAAGGTACAAGAAGCATACAGAACCATATAAATTGGAGCAGAAAAGAAAGACCCTTCTCCTCATAATAATCAAAACACTAAACATACAGAATGAAGAAGAAATATTAAAAAGTTCAAGGGAAAAATACCAAGTAAGATACTAAGGCATACCTATTAAAATTACACCTGACTTCTCAATGGAGACTCTAAAAATCCAGAAGGGCTTGGACAGATGTGCTGCAGATTATAAGAAAATACAGATACCACTTCAGATTACTATACCAAGCAAACGTTTCAATCATCGTAGATGAAAAAAATAAAATCTTCCATGATAAAGTCAAAATTAAACAATATCTATATACTCAGCCCTACAGAGGTACTAGAAGAAAAACGTCTAAGTGAAAGAGTCCAAATTATATACATGAAACCACAGGAAATAAATAATCTAACAATAGAAAAACCAACAGAAAAGAAGCATGCTCCCACATACGCACCGCTATCACTACCTATAACAATAACAATGAAATGACAGGAATTAATAGTCAGTGTTCACTGATATCTCTCTACATCAGTAGCCTCAATTCCCCAATAAAAAGACAAAGATTAACAGAGAGGATACAAAAATAGGACCCACCATTTTGCTACATACAAAAAAAAAAGTGTATCTCAACATAAAGGATAAACATTAACTCAGAGTATAGGATTGAAAGGAGATATTCTAAGTACATGAAATTAAGAAGTAAGTTGGTATGAAAATTTTAATATCTAATAAAATAGACTACAGACCAAATCTAACCCAAAGAGACAGGGAAGGACACTACATATGCATCAAAGGAAGGATCCACCAAAATGACATTTCAGTTCTTAACATCTCTGCCCCAAACACAAGGGCGCCCACCTAGGTAAAAGGAATGCTACTACATATTAAATCAGACATTGACACACTGATTGTAGGAGGCTACAATATTTGACTCTCACCAATGGATAGGTCATTGAGACAAAAAGTGAACAAAGAAATGCTGGAGTTAACTGACATTATAAACCAAATGAACCTAATAGATATTTACAGAACATTCCACCCAAACACAAAAGAATATACCTTTTATCAGTACTTCACAGAACTTTCTCCAAAATTGATCACATATTCTGTCATAGACAAAGTCTCAGCAGATACAAGAAAATTGAAATAGCTCCCTCTTAGATCATATGGATTAAAGTTGGATTTCACAAACAATAGTGGAAGAAATAAAGGAAGAACTTAAAGACTTCTTAGAAATCTGTCAAAACATACCCAACCTTATGTGGCGCAGTGACATTGATGCTAAGAGGAAAGCTATTAGCCCTGAATTCCTTCATAAAGAATATGGAGAGATCTCATACTAACAACTTAACAGCACACCTCAAAGCTCCAGAACAAAAAGAAGCAAACACACTCAAGAAGAGTAGACAGAAGGAAATAATGAAACTCAGGGCTGAAATCAGTAAAATAGAAACAAAGAGAATATAAAGAATCAATGAAACAAAGAGTTGGTTCTTTGAGAAAATCAACAAGTTAGACAAACCTTTTATTCAAATAAGTAACAGAGAGAAAATAACCCAATTAGTAAAATCAGAAATGAAAAGGGGGACATAACAACAGACACTGAGGAAATCCAGCGAATCATAAGGGCATACTTTAAAACCTATACTTCACCAAATTGGGAAATA
Source organism: Peromyscus attwateri (assembly GCA_902168425.1). NCBI lineage: Eukaryota > Metazoa > Chordata > Mammalia > Rodentia > Cricetidae > Peromyscus > Peromyscus attwateri. The sequence goes on from CABHPP010149249.1 coordinate 2,451, forward strand.
TAAAAGAAATGGATAATTTTCTTGATAGGTATCCCTTGCCAAAGCTCCATCAAGATCAAATAAACAATTTAAATAGACCTGTAACCCCCAATGAAATAGAAGCCATCATTCAAATTTTCAGCCTGTGCCCCCCAAAAAAGCCTAGGGCCAGAAGGTATTAGGAGAGAATTCTACCAGAATTTCAAAGAAGAGTTTATGTCAATATTTCTCAAATTATTCCACAAAATGGAAACACCAGTAACATTGCCCAATTCATTTTATGATGCTATAGCTATCATGATATACAAATCACATTAAAAACTAAACAAAGAAAGAATAATTCAGACCAATTCTCCTTATTGACACAGATGAAAATATACTCAACAAAATACTTGGGAACCAAGTCCATGAATGTGTAAAAAAGATCATCCACCTTGATCAAGCAGATTTCATCCAAGCGAGGAGTGTTGGTTCAACATAGGGACATAAGTAGATATAATCTAACATATAAATAAAATAAAACAAAATAACCATATGGTTATCTCATAAGATGTAGAAAAATGTCTGACAAAGTCCAAAATTTCTTCATGACAAAAGTTCTGGAAAGATAGGGAAAGGGGGGCATAATAAAAGCAATTTAAAATAAGGATACAGCCTACATCAAGTTAAATGGAGTGAAACTCAAACCAATTCCTCTAAAATCAGGATCAACACACAGTTTTCCACTCTTTCAGTATCTTTTCAACATAGTACTTGAAGTTTTAGTTAGAGCAATAAGACAACTGAAGGAGATCAAAGAGATAAAACTGTAAAGGAAGAAGTCAAAGTACAGGTATTTGCAGATGTTATGATAATACACATAAACGACCCTAAAATTCTACGAGGAAACTCCTACAGCTAATAAGCACTTTCAGCAAAGTGGCTGGATATAAGATTAACTAAACAACAACATAAATAATCACTAGCCCTCCTGCATACAAATGACAAATGTACTAAGAAATAAGTCAGAGAAACAACACCCTTCACAATAGCCTCAAATAATAGAAAATATCTTGGAGTAACTCTTATCAAAAAAGTAAAAGAATTTTATGACAAAAACTTCATTGAAGAAAGACATTGAAGAGGATATCACAATCGCCCATGCTCATTAATCTGTAGAATTAACATTTTGTAAAAATGGCTGTCTTACTGAAAGCAATCTACCTATTCAACAAAATCCTTACTGAGGACTTCTAGTAGTGGAGGATATAGAGTCTGGACTGGCCATGTTTTGTAAACAGGCAGGACCTCCAGTGCTGGGATTGGGTTACATGCAAGTGAGTTGCTCACCTAGGAGGTCCTGTGGAGATCTGTAAACAACTCTGGTGTTGTCTCTTGGAGGCCTCCACTTTTCTGAAGAAGAAATGGAGAGGAAGTGGATCTTCCTAAGATGAGAGGGAAGATGTGGAGGAGCTAGAAGAAATGGAAGGAGGGGAAGCTGCTGCTGGGATTTATTGTATGAAGAAGAATCTATTTTCAATAAAAAACAAATACAACAATAAAGACTGTTTATTTGCCAATGGTTTTAATAATTTTAGTTTATCACCAGAAAACATGTTTATATACTCATCTATGTTAGGAATTTACCCTGTATGTGCTATATGTCAGATGGCTAGGTAAGTATATTTATGACAAATATAATCCTTTAGAATTTGACAAAATAAAAACATTTAAACTGTCTTAGAGAGGAGGATACTAACATCAACTCTAACTAAACTTGGTTTTCTTTTTTGTCTAGTCTTTGCTGTTTTAGTTATTGCTCCAAAAATATTTAGTCTATTTTCATCTGTTACTCTCCAATCTACTGTAATCTTCCTTTTTTGAAATTTGTTGTACATTTCAAGTTTATTTTTATTCAATAAAATACATTTTTCAATTCTATTGGCAATTTCAAAATGAACTACATTAAGAAATGTATATGTTTTTTATGCTTTAGAGATTTTAGTCCAGAATGCCAAGTTTTTTTTTTTTTTTTTTTTGGGTTTTTCAAGACAGGGTTTCCCTGTGTAGCTTTGCGCCTTTCCTGGAACTCACTTGGTAGCCCAGGCTGGCCTTGAACTCACAGAGATCCTCCTGGCTCTGCCTCCTGAGTGCTGGGATTAAAGGCGTGCGCCACCACCGCCCGGCCAGAATGCCAATTTTAAATTACATTTAGTATTGTGAATATTGAGAATAAAAAATATTATTCAGTCAAGAGAAAGAAATCCTATCAGAAAACTGAACAGGAACATGGGTCAATATTTATTTGTTTACTTGCTTATTCATTTTGAAGAATCTTCTGCTATCAACACTGAGGAAAGCACTGGGCTAAGCAGTGGTTGAAGTATGCCTGGCCTTTTTCTATTTTCAAAACCTTTGGTCCTGATTTTTCCCACTATGTTGCTGAGGAAACCCTTAACTGTACTTTGTAGACCAAGCTGGCCTTGAAGTCACGATCCTCTTGCTTCTGCCTGCTGAGAAACTGGACTTATACTGCCACACTAGCAAGAGTGCTAGCCTTTTTGTTATTATCTGGCTTTAAAAACAGCCTTTTGGTAAGTATCAAAAGCACTCACTCTATCCATCTGAAGGAAATGAAACTCAATTCATGACCATCCAAGGTTTTAGAACTAATTTGGAACAGAGTATTTTAGAAAGAACAAAAATACCATCTCTGAATACATACTAGGAGGGCTGCAAAGAAATTATCCACCTGTCTTAGACTTTTGAATACTGGCATTGTAGATGAGTGTTACCACATCAGAATACTAAATTCAGAAATTTAATTTAGCTTATTATGACTAGTAGCAGAGAACCAATTGTTAAAGGGCTATAAAGAATTTTAATGTATGTAGCAACACTAGAGGCAGAGGGAAAACATGGTTGCTAGGGTTGATGGTGACAGAGAGTTATATTTGAAGAAAGGTTGGACACACAACCACACACTCACACACCGTATATGAGACAGCTCTGGATCACTATTCATTGAATGGTCCTATGGTTTCACGAATTACTACAGACTTTGATTAATAATCAATGACAATCCCCCTCCAGGAAGATTTTGAATCTCATTGAAAAGTCATGTACAGGACTTTCAGGAGCAAAGGGGAATTAGGCACTATGCAAGTATCATATTACAAGAGAAACCAGAAACTATCTAGAACCAGGAGAGAAATCTCCTTCTGAAATGTGTTTCACCATCTCCATGGAGAGAAAATTCCCAAGGTGGCAGTGACAAAGGAAAATGTTTTAAAGGATCCAACTCATGATCAAAATTAAGAACAAGAAAAGGTAGTTCTGGTACTGAGAGACATGGAATTATTGACATAATGAAAACATAAAAACATGCATTATATATATATATATATATATATATATATATATATATATGGGGTATATTGTTGGGAATTCAAAACAATACTGCAAGAAGTCAGTACAGAAACAGATACTATTCTGATGAAGGGAACGAACCTCAGTGAACTGCAACTAAATAAGCTCCCAAGTTTTAGGATGAATCCACAACAGAGTGCTTTAGAATCAGTAGAAAAGTTTTCTCAAAATATAAGGCTCATGCTGCTCTTGTGCACCATGATGATGCTTCCTGTCTCACACAGGTTCCTATTTCTTGGATGTACACACCCATACACTTGGCTACTGTTGCTGGTAGGCCAGGCACTCTACCCTTCAACTATTTTTAATACCACTTTACTGCCTTTTTTTATGTTACCAGCTCAGGTCCTTCTATAAAAACTAAAATCACCAGTAGGCAAGGAAAAACACTGTAGGTAATTCTTCTTATTTACTTAATATTGAAATACCAGAGGAGTCAACACAGAAGAGTATCTTGGGACCAGCTCATGGGTGCATCAAAAAGCCTCCTTATTTGACCATGGAAGGAATGTCTTCACCAGTTATTCACCATGAACATCTTCACTGCAGATGTTAATGTAAATGAAGAATTTCCCTTGCATCAGTCCTTCCTGATACTTCATAATGAAAAGCCTTCAAAGAGCCTTCCACCAGTTAAACCTTCTGCTCTGTGAATATTGCCATTAGATATGGTGTATAAATCATAATAGAGTGTTCAGCTTTCCTGCATTATGTAATTTAACTTCATATATCTGTCACTGAACTTATTAATATATACAAATTAACTAGTCTCTGATCTGGGAAGCTATCTTCACTGGTGCATTCATATAAGCTCTGTGAATTAATCAACATAATTATATCTCTACCTTGTTTTGTTCTTCATCCTTGACATATACAAGTTCATAAAGAATACATTTTCATTTGCTTTTAGACCTGGGTGTTTGAATTTTCACGGAAAATTCTGGAAAACTAACATTTTAAAGAACTGCAGTTTAAGAGTTTTAACCAAGTATTAATTTTGCATAATCAGATTATAGAATAATTCTTCCTCTTCAGATAGTTGCGGGGTCATGAAGTTTCACAGCTCCGCATGCTGGGGGAATCATGACCTTACATGTGTCACTTGCATGTGTTACAAATGTCATATAAATTGGAATTGTAGAATAGACATCTTTTGAAAGTTTTTTACATTAATTTCTTTGATATTTGGCTCAGTTGTATACTTATATATGATGCTTATGGCACAAGTTGGTGAAAAAAACAAAGAAAGTAATCCATAAAGTTAAAAAATTACTATGAAATTATTTTAAAAGACGAGACCAAGAAACACCTTTAAATTGTATGTATGGCACAAGTTTTTGTTTTGTCCAGAATATTAATTAGTTGTTTTGTTGAGAGTAGCCCTAGCTGTCCATAAACTAAATTCTCCTCTTTCACCCTCTGAATGTTGGTATTATGGATGTGAAATTCCATATCCAGCTCAAAAAGATTTTAAATACTCAGAAAATTCGTAGCATGAAATATGCATCACTAAAAATGGACAGAATTCACTGGGGATGTAGTTATTATCTTAAATGTTTCATGATCCAATATTAGACAATAGCTTGAAATTAGCATTTTATGTTAAAAATTCTTTTTTGTTTTTTTCCAATACCATTGCTAACTTTACAAGCAGATATCTATCTGATCTTTTTAGAAACAATTTTATGTTTGAGGACTTCATACATGAACACTTCCACAGTTTATTTTTATTGATCAGCCAAACAGGACTCTTTATTGCTTTTAATAAAACCAGATTAGAATAACTGTTTTTGAAGTAGTCTGAATTTTGAGTGACAAGTTAAATGATCAAATACAGAGATGAAATACAGATGATATGTATCTCATTTCCAAGGATGTCTTGAGGGCCTGAGGATATTAGCTCAGGGGGTAAGAAAATTGCTATGAAAAATAAGAGGACCAGAGTTCACAGTGATGTGAAAGTTAGGCATTCTGCATATGGTGCTGAGTTAGGCAAATTCCAGAAACTCCCTGGCCAGGGTGACTCACCAAAATGGTGAGTGTCTGGTTGAGGCAGAGATTCTGTCTCAAAAAGTAAGGTTAAGACTGATGGGGAGGTACACTCTGTACTTCTCTGCCCTCAACATGCACATGCTCAGACATAAGGTGAGCATTCAAACACACACACACACACACACACACACACACACACACACACACACACGGAAACACATCATATACTTAAGAGAATATACTGAAAGTTAAAGTTCAGTGATAAACATGAATGCATTGTTCTCTATCTCCAGCTGACGTTGATGTTTTTGGACTCATACAGAGAAACAGTTTGGTTTGATCATACAGTGAATTTATGTGATTCAAAAATGATAGGGAGCTAAAGGGGACTAGGGAGGACATGTAAGTAGAAAAGAATATTGCAAAGACTGTCAGAGAAGGTGAAATGCTCAAATTACCTTGTATACAAGTATGTATGTCATAACAAAATCTATTGTCTTTAACAAAACATAATATAACATAAATAAAGTCTTGTATATTTTAAATGCATTAATCACTTAGTATGTGAAATCAATATGAATAAGACACCTTTCTCTTTGCAAAAGACTACAAGCCATTCAACTTGAAAATATAACTTAAAAGGGGACATAGTGTGTTCAGATACATCCATTCAGTCAATGGCTTTGCTAAGTCGTAAACTGTACGTATTATAAACTTTCCACTACTTTACAAATTACAAAGACTTCTTACTAGAAACTTAGGAATAATTTGGTAGCACTGTATTAATAAGCTACCACTATCTAAGCAGCTCTACAGTGTGCTTTATTTTCTCAGTTTTGGAGGCAGGGCATCAAAAAAACAAGGTATTTCTGGCAAGGGCTAGGAGGGTCATTCCCTTTTTCTTTTCTTTTTTTTTTTTCTTTTTACTTACAGGTGGCTACACTGCTGATGTCTCTACAAATGTCTCTGCTCTGCACAGGCAGATTGTCTCGCTGAGCATACCATCCTCCTGCTATAGCTGGGTCCTCTGGTAAATATCTGCCTTTGATTTAATTACCTCTGTATAGCGCAGATTCACATTCAGAAGTACCGTGAGTTTGGGCTTCACTTAATGAATTTGGGAAAATTTTCTGCCAATAATAGTTGAAATTAATGCCAATCCAACTATTACTAATACTAATATAGTATTTACAGTTTTAAAAAATGCTTATTCTGTATTTGATCATTTCCTTTAGAAGTTAGTTTTCTATGCTATTTTCTATGGCTACTCAGATGATGAGTGACACTGGTATTTCTGTATTGCAGGTAGATATTTGAATTAATATTAGGCTGTAAATGGTAGATGACAAATTCATACACTCTCTGCACTCAGGTGGCTCAATGAAGTGGATCAGGAGTCCAAAGCCAACCTGAGCTTCATAGTTGGACCTTGTTTCAAATTACCAAAATAAATTAATTTATGTTAGTATATGTAAAGAAAGTATACACATATACAGCTCATACTCTACATAATTAGTATACATTCCTAATTTGTCTAATTAACAGAAACCTTTCACCATGATACAATTTTTCTCAAATGGTAGTCCATATGAATCATTGATAACTAAGTCTATATGAATGGATTTTAAAAATTGAAATGGGAGTCCCACAAAAACACCAAGTTAATAGCCATAGCATGTACACAGAGAACATGGTGCAGACGATTCAGGGTGTGTGCTTACCTCTTCAGGCTCTGTGAGCCCATATGAGCTCTGCTTAGTTGACTGCTGAAAGCCTATCTCCAGACAAGTCTGATGACCTGGGATGGATGTGTGAAGTTGTCACAAGGAAGAAACTGTAACCACTTGTTTCAAACAAGTGGCCTGGATAGCTTAGGCTGTTTTTATTTATAGAATTTCAGCTGTTTGTTTGAACAGTTTTACAATCAGATTTGTTTTCTTAAGTTTCTAAAAATGGTTACAATAATTGCTAGTTTGTTCCTTTGCTTCTTTCCCCTTCCTTTCCCCAACTTTCCCACCTATAACCATTACCTATTTGACCTGTAACTCTAACATTAGAAGCATAAGCAGTGTTGCAATCCACAAAGGAAGTTTTCTAACTAGCCATGCCTACAGGTATGAGAGTGTGTCCAGTTGGCAGCATCTGTGGTTACAGCCTCATACAGAGTAAGGGACAGTTTTGTCTCTAGGGGTTAATATTTACATCTGGTAGGGTCTGAGTTCTCACAGTCAACTCACTAGCCAAAGTAGATTAATTCATTCTACATTCTGTACTACTCTCTTTCTTCCAGGATTTTCTGTTAATCCTATAGGCAACATAACTTGGAAATTTACTCTTAATGATGGACACTGTTTATCCCTTGTTCTCATGTCCTCCTCTCTTATCTTCTTAGGGTACTGTTTTCTATGAAGGTGCTTCATTCCCTGTTCCCATTAACTCCTGATATCTCTTTATTAGCATTTCTCCTAGACACTTGTGGTTAGATCATTCTCTCCAGAACAGTTATACAAGTATATAATATTAAACTTCATGCACTACCATGACTCTTTCAGGCTAGTAACAGGGTGTGTTGGAAAGGCAACACCCTGTTATTAAGAAGCCTGAATTCACCGCCACACTTGAAACATCAAAGGCTTTAGGGGATGAATCAGGTCCACTGTATATTTTTAACAACATTCCCTCTGGCTCACTCAGAGGAGAGTCATCAGAGGGAAGTTTACCTTTTGTAGTAGCTATTTTATCCCTGACTGAGAAAGTGATACTAAAGGTAGCCAGCCATATGGCTAGCATAGTGAATGCAAGGAGAGCAGGTAGCACATATGATTCTGGGGTCATGCCCAGAATTGTGCAATGAACTGTCCACAGGCTTTGCAAAATGGGTCAGGGTCTCTCCAGGTCTTTGCCACAAGGAGAGCTTGTTCATGCTATTCCCAGGCTTTATCCCCTGAAGAAGTCAAGTGGCTCCCGCCAGTTGTTTCAGTAGGTCATGTTCTCCTTGTATCACTGGTGTGTCTCTGACTCTTTTGCCTGCTCTTGGGACTCTTCCTCCCTTGAGTTGCCTGTAGAGCCTTAATAAGAAGGCTTTTGTCTTGTATTTATTGTATCTTGTTTTGTTGTTGTCTCTTGGAGGACTGCTCCTTTCTGAAGGAAAATAAAGGGGGAGTGATCTGGGGGAGAGGGGAGAGGTAGGGAGGCTGGGAGGAATGGAGGGAGGGAAAATTGTGGTTGGGATATATTGTATGAGAGAAGAATATATTTTCAATATAAAAGTAGAAAAATAAAAATTGAAATAAAAACATACTTCAATTCATATTTTAAATAAGTTATATAGGTATTTTATTAGCTATTCTGAAAGATTCTTATATCTATTTAATTTAAAACAACAGAAAAACTGGTGAGGAGAAATGACCCAGAAATTTAAAATGTGAATTATTTACTATTCCAGAGGATCTGTGTTAATTCTTAGCACCTACATCAGGTGGCTCACATTGTCTAAGACTCTAGCTCCATGATATCCATTGCCCCTACCCTGTATGGGCACATGTGTATAGCATACACTCACAGAGGTACATACATGATTAAACATAAAATAAACTTTGAATAAAATGGCAAACTAAAATATGAACTTTATCAAAATTTGTACCACAACTTGAGAAGTTATTAATATTTAGTTTACTTTCCTTCAAATACTAATTTTCATGCCATTATTCATAGCACTCAATCATATAAAATGATGGATAATCTTAATGTTGGTTTTATTTGCAACATTGTTCAGTGATAACTATGATTCAACAGTAAATCTAACTGATGATCGTTGATAAATGGCATTATTATTAAACAAAATTAAACTATTTTTTTCACAAATGAAAACTCCTTAGCTGTATTAGTGTACACTATGTATATCTTCAGAGATTTGCAAGCTTTGGCCCAATTCATGAAGTGAAGTACTTGGAAAGCTTCCAGAATTAGTACATAAACTATTACCATCTTTAAAGTTTATTAAAACATACACAGTCCTTAACTACATATTTCATGACATATTAAAGAATAAGGAATGTTACTAAGAGTTCACCACACAGTTTTTAGGCAAGTATCAGCCTTGGTTTGGTTTCTCAGAAAGATAATTTTTGTATTAGTTTTCTCTTGAGGGGAGTCAGCATGGAGAAGGGCTGTTTATAAGACCAACAGAAGAACAAGTCACAGAGAAATGGCATGGAAATCTTTGGGATTCCTACCACGAGTAATATTGAACTGGAAATGTTCAAGAACAGACTACATGATGATCAAAGATAAACAGCTAAAGAAAGCAAAAAGCAGTTTCCAGAGACTACAGTGTTTACCAGACACTGGCATTCTGACAATACCATTGTATGTATTTTCTCAAAAACCATCATTTAAAATACTATCTCATAATTAATTTAATGTAGATATCAACAATAAAACACATGGTTTACAAACTGGAGAAAATTAAGAATTAAAGAAAACTTCTGAAAGAACTATTGTTAATGTAAGGTTGGCATCTATTCTTTTAATGATACATAAGGAAGTAAAGTAAAATACCTTCCAAACGAGCTGCTTTTTTAATATTTTGTAGCATTCATATGCTAAGTGCCCAAATGATGTTTAAGTCTTTATGGAAAATACCACATTATTTTTCAAAAACTGTAGAAAGGTGTTAGGGGTGGAGAATCATTTGCCACTCTTGGCATCTCACTTATCTACCTGATGGTGCAGGGAGAATAATATTCCTTTTTTATGAGCTGTTGATCCTAGAGAAATGAGCTGTCAATAGCAGAGAAATCTGTCAGCCAAACAGAAACTTCAAAATGGAGTGTCTCAAGAAGTTATTTGCTATGATGAAGGGCTTTAAAAAATTAATATCACACTATTTGGTAAAATAAATCATTGCTGACCTAAGTGAAATGGTTCTGAATTTCTACAGGTAAATATTACTTTCGGTTGATTATTATTAATCTTAGAATGTCTTGAAATGTCTCTCTAGCTCTGCTTTACACTGGTTCACCCTTACCCAGGAATGATTCTCTGCTGACTCTGTGCGTGGCTGTTCCAGCTTCGCCTGTGTTGCACAGTAGGCAGGTCAGTGTGCAAAAGCAGGCACTGCTTCACAGAAGAGAAATGATGCAAACGATCACATTGAAAACAATCACATCAGGAAACATTATTTGGTGATGGAAATGTCACTTGTTTTCTCAACCTTTTATTCGGCCTATCCTTTAATAAAGAGAACATTTATGGTTACTTATAGTCATAACTTGTTTAAGAGGGATTTAAAACATACCTCTATTAAATTCTTTTAAATTTTTTAATACACACATTCACTATATTTACATTATTTTTCTCTTTCCCTCTTCTTCTTCCAAACTTTCCCATATCACTTCCTCTTGAATTCATGGCCTCTTTTCTTTAATTATTACTGTTATACATAAATATACACATATTTGTACATATATTATATATGTATATGTATACACAGCCTCTTCAGTCTGATTAATGTTGCTGGATTTATATGTTTTTAGGGCCAACTACTTCATATTAAATAACCAATGAGACATTCCACTCCTGGTGAAGACAAATTCTCCCTCTTTTATCAATCATTAATATACTTACTTTATCCTATTAATATCCAGCTCTTTGTCTGGGGTGCAGCCCATGTGATTTTTCCTATCCACTTTGACGTTTCAGTTTGTGTTGTCGTTATCTTGTGTAGGCAGTCATATTGTTGAGATTTTATGGGTGTCACTTCCCTGTCACATATGGAAGACACAATCTCATGGGAGAACACTTGTACCTTCAGCTCATAAAAACTTTCATCTCCCTCTTCCACAATGCATCCAGGGCCTTAGGTGTAGGATTGTGTTGTAGGTATATCAACTGGGTCTGGATATCCCATGCTCAGCTGTTCTCTACGTGTTGGCCAGTTGTCTTTCTGTTATGCTCTTTTTTTTTTCTGCTTTGGAGATAAGCATTTTTGAAGTGGAGTAAAGATGTATCTACATGTGGGTACAGAGATAAGTATTCAGAATGTAGTTGGAAATTATGCAAGTTTGAGAAAATGTCAGAGGTACTTTCTCCTCTAAGGCCAATGAACTCTCACAAGTAGTGATTTTGCTCCCCTTAATTTATTGGCCTTAACTACAATCAGACAAGTGTCAATTAATTATTTTTATTTTCTTTCTTTTTTTATTTATTTTTTTTGAAACACGGTTTCTCTGTGCAGCCCTGGTCATCCTGGAACTAGCTCTGCATACCAGGCTGACCTTGAACTCAGAAATTCACTTGCCTCTGCATCCCAAGTGTTAGGATTAAAGGCATGTGCTACCACTGCCCTGAATCAACAGGGGAGTGTGTCTGGGCCAAAAAATAATAATTTGTTTCTTTGATTCTTTGTGTTTTTGAGTCCTTTGCAAATTATGACTAATAATCCTCTGTCAGATGTTTATCTGATAATGATTCTCTGTCAGCCTGTGGGCTTCACATCATTTAATTGCTTCCTTTGCTGTACAATACCTTTTCAGTTTTATAAGGGTCCATTTCTCAATTATTGACCTAAATCCCTGAGCAAATCCAATCCTATTCAAAAAGTCCTTTCCCACACCTCTGTCTTGTAGGAAATTGTCTTTTTCTTCTCTATGTTTCAGATTTTGCACTGGTTTCTTTGGTTTCTTTGGAGGTGATTTTTTTGGAATGTGATAGAGACATGCTTACTGTCATTTTTCTATCAATGAATACTCAGAGTTCCTGTCCAATTCTTACTGAAACTGCAGACTTTCCTCTAGTGTGTATTTTGGGTGTCTATGTGATTTCTATTCATTGAGCTTTACCTTACTTAGAAAACTGTCTCCAACCCCTTGTTTTTTTTATTAATTTCTGAATAAACATAAATTCATCTCAGTGCCTTGAGCATGTTTTCCCTAAACACTAGATTCTTCACGTAATCAGTATAAACCAATGTCAAACCAAGAGATGCATTTATGTGCAGCCCAGGATTCAACCTCTAACACCAAAGAAAATGAAATTGGGTACAGATAAATAATTTTTGATGTCACTTTCAAATAATTGAAACTATCAATGATAAATGCACGTTTGCTCAGTTTCTCTGGTTTGTTGCATATTTGACACTGTACAAAATTATTATCAACATAATATTTTCCTTTTTGTTTTATTCTGTATTTATTATGACAAATGATACTCTTGGTAGATCTTTTGCTAAGATTCAGAAAAGAAATCACATGCTGCCAAAAGCTTGCAGGATAAGGGAAAATAATGTGCACCTCAAGACTTTTTCATAATTAGAATAAAATACACCTTACAAGTAATGATAACAATAAATAGAATTTTGTAGAGAAATTCCCCTTTCAGAGTGCTTCAATAATTCAGAAGCCATTTTTTTTCTTTAACTGTGATTCTAATACTTCTTGTTGGCAGATAGAGAAGAACACATGCCATATTTTTTTTTCCTGAGACAGCTATAACTGTGCTTGTCAGATCTAAGCTTCTATCTTCACACTATCAAACTGGTTCTAACTTTAGCTTGACTTTATATAAGCAGTATACTTAACAATGTTTCAACATACTTAAATTTTTTTCTGGTGTGGAAAGTAATATTATATTTTGGGGACAGTTATATGGTTCAACATAATACATGTAACATAGTAATAACACACATGAATTTCCTTTTCATTCTTTTCTGCTTTATTCACAGATAGTCTTGTTCATCCTCCGCTTTTCAGAATTAAGGGCAAAAACAATTCATAGATATATAACATAAGAAAAATAGCCTGTGTTTTCTGTAAGAACAACATGTTCCAGCTGTTCATAACTGAACCACATGTAAATTAAGCAAACAACGCAACACAGCTACATGAATACCAATAAATAGGAGCACATTTATATATGATTATTTTCAGGAGGGATTCCATAAATTTTGCAAAATCTTTATTATACCAGTGACTTTTATTATTTTATTTTTTGTTGACATTTATTTATTTTCTTTCCTGATGTAATAAGAGAAAAACTTTACCTAAAGTAAGGTTAAACAACAGTAAGAATAAAATAAATAAACAAAATGACAGAAAGCAATCCTCTTAAATGTTGATTTAATAGATGTCAGTGACTATTCATAGGCATATCTTCTTTGCTTGTCTGGGATCAACCATAATGTCAGTTCCTTTATCAACTGTTCCTGATGATAGGATGAAAACTCTCATGAAGTCACAGCAAACGACGTGCAGCTCAACCAACAAAATGTAAATGCCACTTTTAGTAGCACAGTTTGACCAATGTTGCTCCAGGCTCATGACAAGGTTGTGTTGTCTGATGCTAGCAATGACATTTTCACTGCGGCTGCTCCAGGCACTTCACAAAATGCTCCTGTTATCAAGGTATTTATGGGAGTGTTTATGAATCAGACATTAGCAAACATAATGACTTTTCACACATTTTCACTAAGTGATAATAATAATATGAAGATAATCTAAAGGACTTGTCAGTGTTACATACTTCAAATGAATTTTTGATATTTTCTAAGGGTAAGGACTTTACTCAAGAGTGTGAATCAATACTTTGTGCCAAGTAAAATGCATTTAGAATAGAAAAAAAATCTTTAAAATGGGCCCTTGAAAATGTGACAATATACACAAGTGCAAATTGACTGATTTCGTTGGGTTAAATTAAAGGTTTAACTGCCAAATAAAGGTGAGGATGTGATTTGGTAGGCCATCGAGAAGGCAATAGGCATCAGTATGCCAGCTAATGAACGCGAATAACCTACTGAGTATCAAGTGTTTAGAAATTGGAACAAATTCAGGTCTCTGAACTGCATATTCTTGATAATTTGAATCAAGAAACATCTTAAGACACTTGAGACTTTTGCCGTCACACACACACAAAAAAGGACTGTCAAGAAGATTGGGAGAGAGAGGAACCAAAATATTGCACATATTGCTAATTCTTAATGATCTTAAAGTATTTTGCATTAGAAGAGAAAACAATATACAAATACTTGAAATATTTGATACTTGAAAATCAACAGTATTTTTTTTAATGTGAGTAAAATGGCAAAGAATCAGCATTAGATCTCTTCTAAAAGCTTGTTCATGATGAGCTTAATGCTGCTATTTTGCTTTATTGTTTGTTTGTCTTTTGTTTCTGAGATTTCATTTTGTAGATGGCTTCAAACTTAAGACAATTGTGTTGGTGCTCCAAAACCAAAGCAAGCTGACATTGGCCTACCTGTTTCATCTAATCCCTGCTTCTGAATTACCTGATAGCTATGAACTCATCCATGGCTTGATCAATAGATGAGGTTAATGCCTTCATGATCCAATTGCTACCCTAAATCTGATCTTTGAATGTATCTTCACTGAGAATCATGTCTTCAGTGTATAACTTGGGGTAGTGGATTCATACTTAAATCATAATAATGATAGAAGCTGCATATTGATCACTGTATTGGTCAGTGTTCTGGTTACCATGTAAGACAATGAGATAAGAAATGAGAAGCAATTGCTTTCAAAGGATAAAAATCTGGATTTAACATTTCATAGCAACAATTGTCAACTGGGATGAGTAACTTCCTATCCAGAGTTTTAATTTTTGCTGTAATGGATTTTAACTATAAAGCAGGGATATAATGCTTTTCACAAGAACTTGCTGTGAATTAAAGTGAAAAATAAATGAAGTAATCAAACTTTTAAACTAAAATACATGGAGAGCGCCGTGAATATAAATGGTTAATTGCTTTTAACTCAACAGCTCTAGAAAACATTTTATGGGCTCACATCATAACTTTACCTTTGTTCTCCTCATTTTGCCTCACATAGAAAATCTCTCTGAGTGTTTGAAATGGTCTCCTTGCTAAATTACAGACTTCAACTAGCACTCTTTTAACAACAACAAAAAGATCCGTGCTGCCTCCTGACCTTCTGTACCTTACCCAGAGAGCATCAGTGGTCTCACACCACAAGCACCATGGTCCTGTGGCTTTTTTGTTTGAACAAATGGGAAGCCACAGGAACACACACAGTTCATTCCACAGCATTCCCTTCAAGCCATTGTGAACAGTTTTATATAACTTATTGATTGGTCAAACAAGTGAAGCAAGAAAGAAGAAATAAAACTTCTTGATTCTGTATAAAAGCAAGTTAGACTTAAAATATATCCATTCGCATAGCTGAGTAGATGGGTGGGTGACTATCCATACATATATAATTTTTTAAAGAAATAGTTGTTTAAATTTATGACTTTGAAGATAAATGCATTGATACAATGTTTTGGAATAGTCATCTGAATGTTTTAAAATTTAAGTAGAAGTTTAGGTTCAAACTAAAAAATGAGAAGTAAAAAATATTTCTTAGACATTAAGCTAAGAGGATTTTTGTTATCCTATCCACATTATATTATATTCAGAATGTTAATGTATCCAAAAATTCAAATCAAAATGTCAATATCAGATGAAATAATGATAAAAACCAAGTGAAAATGACATGGCAGAGCCTCATAAGCCACAATGAACTGTGAAGTCCTTTAGTTGACATAGTCATGAATGTCCAAATCTATAAATAATGGACCTGAGGACTAAGTCACTTTTGAAGGATACAGATATCTTTTAAAATTTGGGGATATATAGATGGCACAGAGGGTTTAAAGATTTTTACTGTTCTTCTAGGGAAAATTGGAGTTCAGTTCAAAGCACACAATGTGGTTTGAAACTGCCTGTGACTCTGGTGATAGGATTTCTGATTCTCTCTTTTGGAGCACATTGGAAGTTTGTATGTGTAGTGAAGATACATACATGGAGGTAAACATTCATATATAGAAAATAAAGATCGATATGTTCTAAATTTTATGTGTATAGTTTTTTTTTGTATGTGTGTGTGTTTGTGTGTATGTGTGTGTCTACAAGGCCTCAATAAGATCTCAGCTCTCATGGGGCTGGAGTTAAGTGTTGTTGTGAACTACCTTGGGGGAGCTTTGGATAGAAGAATGGACCTTCTGGAATACCAGCCAGTATTCTTAACCACTGAATAATCTTTCTAGCCCCATCAAATAAATAGTTTTAGATGTATCTCCTAGGAATATCAAAAGCTACACCCATAAAGTTTCATCTGCAATGACTGCTTCAACATGAGGACTATAATAGACATGCTAAGTGGGTCAGGGGAAGCCCAGGAGTCCTCAAAGACTACAAGTAACTAAAGAACTTCAAAAGTAGGAGAAATAGTTTTGCCCAGAGAAGAGCATACAAATTTTTTATCCAATATCAATTGGTCCTCCCTGAACATACACACACACACACACACACACACACACACACACACACACACACAGAGAGAGAGAGAGAGAGCAACAGAGAGACAGAGAGATAGAGACAGAGAGAGAGGTACCATTATACTGATTGAGTAGTTTATATTATATATATACATGTATATGTATATGAATATGATAACAATTAATGGAAAAAAGTAATGAGTTTGACAGACAGAAAAGGGGGCTGTATGGAAGTATTTGGAAGGAGAAAGGGGAAGGGGTAAATGATGTAATTGTAATCTCAAAACTGACAGAAACAATTGAAATAATTTAAACAGAAAAGTACTCTGACTTTTGATATAGTGTGTACCAATGGAAAGAACTTTCTCCTTTCAACATGTGATTTCGTTCATTTTACTTGGCTTTTTTTTTTTTGGTATTTTTTGGCTCTGTTCTCTCTAGCCTCTGAAAACTACCATTCTATTTTAAATTTCTATATTGTTCAATTTTTACATTCCTATATGTGAATAGTTTCTACATGTGAATAATGTGGTAAATATCTTCTCATGCCTGTATTATTTCAATAAACTTCAAGTTCCATCCATATAAAATGTCAAAAAATGATGATATTTTATTTTAATGGCTTGTTAGTATTCCATTGATTGTATCTCTTAATTTTGTTCGTTCATCGCTAGGTGAACACTTAGTTTAATTTTTTCAGATTTATACCAAAATAAATATTGGTTTGTGGATGGTCTGGAGACAATGTTTGAAGGCATGTTGGTTTGGACAGTAACTAGTAGTAAATGGCAACCGAAAGCCAAGTAAAACAAGTCTTTCTATAAGTCAGAAAAACAAATATCTAGGTTATGAAGCTGTTTTTTTTTTAATGAGAATGTATTAAAACCTATCTTGTAAAATTTTGGAAATGATAAATTGTTTAATGAATTCAAAAGAGTTATTTTGTATGAAAATTAATTTTGAATGTAACTAGGATTTAATTAATTGGAAGTGTTGGCCAAAGATATGCCCCAATGTTACAGAAGAACCTTGGGTTACTGTCCAGACAACCAGCTCTCTCTGTCATTTCTCACATTTTTTTTTTTGGAAGTCACTTTCTTGAACTTCCTGTTTTCTCAGGTAATATTTTTTTCCTTCTCCGATCTATGAGGGAATTGAAGACCTGATAGTTATTGTTATAGTTGTTCTTGTCCAGATTCAGAAAAGAAACTCACTAAAGAGGTATAAAGTGTATAAGGTTGAGAGGCATCAAAAAATGGTTTTAGATGGTAATGCAAAGTAGGATAGAAAGTGAATTAGGAGGCAGGCAGATCTCTCTGAGTTCAAGGCCAGCCAGGGCTACAGAGTGAGTTCCAGGAAAGGCGCAAAGCTACACAGAGAAACCCTGTCTCAAAACAAACAAACAAACAAACAAACAAACAAACAAACAAACAAAAAAAAAGTGAATTAGGTACAAGACTTTGGACTCTGGCCAGGCGGTGGTGGCGCATGCCTTTAATCCCAGCACTCAGGAGGAAGAGGCAGGTGGATCTCTGTGAGTTCGAGACCAGCCTGGTCTACAAAGGGAGATCCAGGAAAGGCACAAAGCTACACAGAGAAACCCTGTCTCAAAAAAAAAAAATTTGGACTCACCAAGATAGGATAGATTATGGAGTATTTTCACTGAATTTGTCAAATGCAAATGGACTAGACATTGGTGATGTATTTATTCCCTGTATATATTATATATAGTTATTGTACTTAATGTATATAGGTTTTTTCTATTAGTTATAGACTTTTTTATTTCAGGCAAAAAAAAGAGGAAATGTGGTGGTATTTTGTTTGTGATCTGAAAAACTAAAGTTTGACTGAAGATCAGAGTGCAGAGACAAGCCACTAGTTAGCCATAGAGGCCAGGCAGTGGTGGCACCTTTAATTCCAGCACTCCAAAGTCACAGGCAGATGGATCTCTGTGAGTTCAAGGACACCCTGGGCTACACAACATTGATCCAGTCTAAAAGAGGAAAGGAGCCAGGCAGTGGTAGCACACATCTTTAATCCCAGCACTTGGGATTTAATGCCTTTGCTCTCAGTACTTGGGAGGTACACACACCTTTAATCCCAGCACTAGGGAGGTTAAGACAGGAAGCAAGATGGCTGGGCTGGGAAAGGAATATAAGGCAGGAGGAGACAGAAGTCAACCCCCACTCAGCTGAGGATTGTATAGAGGAAAGAACTAGTGGCTGGCTGCTCTGCTTCTCTGATCTTTTGGCTTTCACCTTGAAAAAAAAATGACTCTATTTTATAAATAGGAGTAACCTGGGATCCTTGATAACTGTCATTGTTACTTCTCACTAGCAGTCCAAATCTCCAGAAATGAGTTCAACCTGGATTATAAAAAGATTTCTGGCAGTTAGATGAAAGTTAGCATTCATCAGGAATTTATGAAATGAGTTCCCACATGCCAAAAGGAGGCCTTTCCCTTGCCCCTGGCAGAAAGGACAAATGACTCCGTGTGGTTGCACATCAAAGCAGTTCTCCTGGCTCCTTCAGGATCACAAGCACCTGTTAGACATTTCAAAGCGGAACTTTGTACTTCTTGCCTCCCCAGGCTTCTCTCCTCCCAGATAGGAATTGTTTGTTCTATTTATACAGCGGATTTTTCTCTCTGCCTCAGCTAGTCTCAGTCTACTCTCTCTATGGCCATGTCTTACTCCATTGTATTCTCTCATTGTCAGACTTTCTCTCCCTAGCTATGCTCTATGTTCTCTCTTGCTATCTCACTATCTCCACTATTCTCTTCCTCTCCCATGCTTCCCCAGCCCTGGTCATGTCCATACTGCCAACAATGCTCAGTCTGCTTTCTGCTCTGGATATTTTCTGTCTCCTATCAACAATAAAATCCTTCCCTGTAGTAAAGCGATGATGTCAACAGTTTCTTTCTTTCTTTTTTTTCTTTTCTTTTCTTTTTTTTCTTTTTTTGGTTTTTCAAGACAGGGTTTGTCTGTGTAGCTTTGTGCCTTTCCTGGATCTCGCTCTGTAGCCCAGGCTGGCCTCGAACTCACAAAGATCCACCTGCCTCTGCCTCCCGAATGCTGGGATTAAAGGCATGTGCCACCACCGCCCAGCTGTCAACAGTTTCTTGACTGTTCCCTGTCGCATACACTTATGACCTTAATTATTATTTCTGTTTTGGCGAGAAGCATCAGGATATCCAGACAACCAGTAGGGGGTGAGTACATAGTTTTCAGTCAATATGAAAATATTCAGCAGCTTCGTAATTACATTTCAAACCAGATATTTAGTTTCCTGTTCTTAAGAGCTTATTTTATTCATAGTTCCAGGTTATAATTTATAATTGTAGTGAAGTCACTGTGGAAGGAATTTGAGTGAACTGGTCACATAACATCTGTAGTCTGGGAAACAGACTAAGGAACTCTTATACTCAACTCACTGTCTCTATTTAATATGGTCCATAATCCTAGCTCCAGGGATGGTGCTGCCTACAAGCATTAGTCTTCAAACCCCAATCAATCTAATCAAGACAGTCTTTCAAAAATATTTTTGGAGACTAAAGTTCCCAAGTTCTTCTAGATCTCTCTCATTAAGTTGAAACCTGTTCTTAACCATCTCCTAAATATCTGATAATTGGTTATATCAAATCAAATTGGTTATATCTTCTGGATTAGTGTGTATATTAATAATGTCCTTAAAAATGTTCTTCTCTTCTTTGTTTAAGAGGGAAGGAAGTATACAGAGTATTGGAGATCATACTTGTTTTTGCTTCACTGTCTAATACAATAATATGAATATAATCATCTCTCTTACTGTTATATATAGAAGATATATATATATATATATAATTTATATATATATATATATATATATGAGCAGAATTTTAGAAACCATTATAAATGTCTAAAACATTATTTGGTGTCTCAAAACCAGAAATGAACAGGAATCATATTATTAAATCTGAGGTGAGTTTTCCAAATTTGAGACAATAAAAAGTGATACAGTATCTGTATGTCAATGTGATCTCTGTGTTAGGAAAGTCCTTTTGTAAACCAATAAAATTCTATACGTACCTGTAATTATTACCAAGAGACCTGATGGCATCATATCAATATGCTTATCTGATATACTTACCTGGAGACAGAATTTGCCACAAGGTTTTCATTAAAATGGTGACCTTTAAGCAAATCAGCTTTAGGGATGTAGGAGCTCTAAATGACAAATAGTGAACAGCATCTAAGTCTACATAATGATAGAACTTTTCTTCCAAAATATTCTTTGTTAACATAAATAAATAAACACATAATACATAGACAAATAAATGTAACAATAGCCAAAAACTGCTTGATTTTTTAAGTAGTAAGCAATTCTTATTAAAGATGATTCTCTGACAAGTGTTGAAAGTATTTCTGTCCTTTAGTGTATGGTTAAATGCCAGCTAGTATTTCCATTCTATAGGAGCCATAGTTGTGACTCATTCAAGCATTTGTTATTTATCTAACTTCAGTTTTTTATTTTATTTTATTTTATTTTATTTTATTTTATTTTACAATACCATTCAGTTCTACATATCAGCCATGGATTCCCTTGTTCTCCCCCCTCCCCTTCCCCCCAGTCCACCCCCCATTCCCACCTCCTCCAGAGAAAAGCCTCCCTGGAGGACTGAGATCAACCTGGTAGACTCAGTCCAGGCAGGGCCAGTCCCCTCCTCCCAGGCCGAGCCAAGCGACCCTGCATAAGCCCCAGGTTTCAAACAGCCAACTCATGCAATGAACAGAGGACCCGGTCCCACTGCCTGGATGCCTCCCAAACAGATCAAGCCAATCAACTGTCTCACCCATTCAGAGGGCCTGATCCAGTTGGGGGCCCCTCAGCCATTGGTTCATAGTTCATTTGTTTCCATTCATTTGGCTATTTGTCCCTGTGCTTTATCCAACCTTGGTCTCTACAATTCTCGCTCATATAGACCCTCCTCTTTCTCGCTAATTGGACTCCTGGAGCTCCACCCAGGGCCTAGCCGTGGATCTCTGCTTCCAGATCCCTCAGTCATTAGATGGGGTTTCTAGCATGACAATTAGGGTGTTTGGCCATCCCATCACCAGAGTGGGTCAGTTCGGGCTGTCTCTCGACCATTGCCAGCAGTCTATTGTTGGGGTTATCTTTGTGGATTTCTGTGGGCCTCTCTAGCACTTTGCTTCTTCCTATTATCATGTGGTCTTCATTTATCATGATCTCCTATTCCTTGTTCTCCCCCTCTGTTCTTGATCCAGTTGGGGTCTCCCACTCCCCCAAGCTCTCTTTCCCTCTACCCTCGCCCTTCATTCCCCCACTTATGACCTGGCTGTTCATGAAGATCTCATCCATTTCTCCATCATTGGGCAATCCCCGTGTCTTTCTTGGGGTCCTGTTTTCCAGGTAGCCTCCCTGGTGATGTGAGTAGCAGTCCAATCATCCTTGCTCCACATCTAGTATCCTCCTATGAGTGAGTACATACCACGTTTGTCTTTCTGAGTCTGGGTTACCTCACTCAGGATGATTTTTATTAGATCCATCCATTTGCCTGCAAACCTCATGATATAATTGTTTTTCTCTGCTGAGTAGTATTCCATTGTGTATATGTACCACATTTTATTTATCCATTCTTCAGTTGAAGGACATCAAAATGCCCAACAGTCCAATTAAGAAATGGGCAATAGAACTAAACAGAGAATTCTCAACAGAGGATACTCAAATGACTGAAAGACATTTAAGGAATTGCTCAACATCCCTAATTATCAGGGAAATGCAAATCAAAGCAACTCTGAGATACCACCTTAAGCCTGTCAGAATGGCTAAGATCAAAAACACTGAAGACACCTTATGCTGGAGAGGATGTGGAGCTAGGGGAACTCTCCTCCACTGCTGGTGGGAATGCAAGCTTGTACAGCCACTTTGGAAATCAATATGGCGCTTTCTTAGAAAATTGGGAATCAATCTCCGCCAAGATCCAGCTATACCACTCTTGGGCATATACCCAAGGAATGCTCAATCATACCACAAGAGCACTTGCTCAGCTATGTTCATATCAGCATTGTTTGTAATAACTTCATTTTTTTTTTAAGAAAAGGGAAGGCCTTCTCTTTCCTAAGCAAAAAGAATCCGATGTCACACTTGACATAGAGCACACAGATGTGACTGACATAATAGTCCAGGATTCACTGATGAATACCTCTCATTAGAAAAACCCACTAAATGTAAAGAGTGATTCCTTGGGTTCATAATCTTCTACAACACACACTCATGCTTCTATTTAGTATAAAATAAATGATTTGAAAATTGTGCAGGGCTGGGTGGTGGTGGCACGTGCCTTTACTCCCAGCACTCGGGAGGCAGAGCCAGGCAGATCTCTGTGAGTTCGAGGCCAGCCTGGTCTACAGAGCGAGATCCAGGACAGGCACTAAAACTACACAGAGAAACCCTGTCTAGAAAAACAAAACAAAACAAAACAAACAAAAAAAGAAAGAAGAAAGAAAGAAAATTGTCCAGGATGAAGAATTTATCCTGGAACTCTTCTAAGGAGAAGCACTGCTAAGAGATGAAAATTTGAGAAGTTTAGTAACAACCAACATCAAGGACTCTAGTTATAATCTAGTCTCTTGAAATCAATCATAGACAATTTTAAAGTCACAGCATTATCTTTAAAATATTAGTTTGGCATCTGACTTCATTACCTAAAACTCTTTATTTTTGTCATGTATACAGTTACACACCCTTAATCCT
This sequence comes from Peromyscus attwateri, assembly GCA_902168425.1. Classification (NCBI taxonomy): domain Eukaryota; kingdom Metazoa; phylum Chordata; class Mammalia; order Rodentia; family Cricetidae; genus Peromyscus; species Peromyscus attwateri. The sequence goes on from CABHPP010149249.1 coordinate 25,872, forward strand.
AGAACTCTGGAGTCCAAGGAAGGTAGATCTCTGTGAGTTCCAGGACATCCTAGTCTACATAAGATTTCCAGAACACCCAGAGCTATATAGTATGACCCTGTCTTGATACAAACAAACAAACAAACAACAAATAAAAATTATACACACACATTATATATATAAAACCAACCAAAAAAATTATATATATATATATATATATATATATATGTGTGTGTGTGTGTGTGTGTGTGTGTGTGTGTGTGCATTATACATTCATAGAAAAACATTTTGTTTCTGATTTTTTAAAAGTTTTCTTCTGAATATAAATAATTCTAACTCATCAAAATTGGTTATCCTTTATATGAATACTTTATACTTTACACTTTATATGAAAACTGTTCCTAATAATTACACGTGTGGAAAACTGGTATATACTGTCCAATTTTCAGAAATAACTATGACCCATTTGTTTTACCAAGATTCCTCCCACATCAAATATGTTACATATATATTTTCTTTGAAACATGTTTTAATGCCAGGTCTTTTAAGACCCATCTCCTATTTAATTGACTTGGTTTACAAGGAAATTTATTATTTTGTTGTTTTTATTAACTTCAGTTTTTCTTGGCTCTATACACTGAAGTTCCTTTAAGGACATCAAGAAACAAAATGGACATCAAATATTAATGATAGTTAGTTATAGCCAATAGTTTAAATCATGAATTAAATGGAAAATTTTAATGGGAATTTTATCTATATCATCATTTCAATATTGTCTTATATTATTTTATGCAGTTAAAAACCAATGGATTAAAATGTAGTAGTGGTAATTGGTAAGACATACCACTAATGTTATTACAAGTTAAAAGAGTCAATTTTTGGACAATTATTGCAAATATTACATTTAAAATAATTATTTAACTTTTGCTTTCTTATTTCTCCCAAATTACACTTTGTGATTATACCCTCTTTTCAGCATTAGCAGTCTTTCTCTTTGTTTATTACCAGTGACTCTAGCTATTGTATTAGGTTCTTGTGCCGTTAGCTATTCAAATAGAATATTTTGGGTCTTGGGAATATAGTACGGAAGATGAAATACCCATCTGTTTCCCCTCATTTCTTGCTATATGCACTGCATTTGGCATTCCAGATGGCTATACAACATCTATTATCCTCTCAGCTGCTGAAGATTTTACCATGTGTATTATCCCACAGGGAAAAACTGCAATTCCTCTACCTTACTTTATTTTGTATCATTTACTCCCCATATTTTCAACCCTTTTTGTTAACTGTCATTCAGTACCATATATCATATGAAGACGCACACAACATTACATGGCTTTGTCTCCTCTATATGCAATTTTCAATGTAGGGAAGAATACTCTATTCCTGTCTTTATAATCCATTTTTTTTCTTTTAAACTCATTAAAGTTATTAAATCATTAAGTACAGTGGCCTGAAAATCAATAATGTGTCACTCAAGTTAGAATGTCAGAATATCTCCTGTGGCTTGTCCTGTAATGCTTATAAAGTCATTAATTTGTGTAAATCTCTAGTTCCTCATTCATAAAATTCAGTGCTAGATGTTTGATGTTTGAGAGGAAATGTGTGTGTGTGTGTGTGTGTGTGTGTGTGTGTGTGTGTGTGTATTTGTGAGACAGACAGAGAGAGCATGTGAGACAATCCTTCAGTGAAGGAAATGCATGTATTGTAAATTTTATATGTTGACTTAAATACAGTACACATTTCATCAAAATTATATTTTACCAATTATTTTTGTGCCTTATTTAATTAATGAATCAATATTACCAGCATAAAACCTATATTGAACATCACAAAAATCCTAATGTTCCAGACAAAACTAATCTATATTATCGAACTATGGGTAGATATTTCACATCAATGCAGAAAACAGGTCATAATGAAATTTTAAAAAAATTACCATGTTTTAAGAGGAAAGAGTGATTATTTATGTTCTGGACTACTGTTATAAGTAACAATGAAAAATATAGCTATTAAGATGCACTCAAATAATGTGAAGGAACTTAACATGAGCACATACGTTACTGTTTACATGGAGAGGAAGGATATGTATTTTGATATTGGAAATGTCTATCACTTTGAATAATAACTAATTCCCTTTTCCAGTCGTAGTTTTATTATAATAATTAATGCATAATATATTATTTATGTGTGACTTATTAGTAAGATTAATTAGGATTAACCAATCACAGTTATAGGGATGTTTTATTGTGAAATAGTGTTACTATGTGTCCACAAATAGATAACATTTTCCTTTATTATTAATATAAACTTCCTGGATGGTCTGTACATCTTCTAAGAAGAAATTTTCAATTGTTGAGAAGTATGAGCCACCTTAATTTATGAATAGATTCCACGGGAAACTACAGGGTGCAGATTACTTACCATTTTCCTTCACTTAGTTCATTATGTTAGCTGTTAAAATCAGAGTTTTCAATCAATATTTTCTCATGCTTTTTAAATCAATTTACCTCAAATATATATTTGGGAAAATATTTTTATTAAGTTAAGAAGACAAAATATCTCAGCAAAATTAATACATAGAATTAGAGACCAAAAGTTTAAACTTAGTGATTCTAACACTTAACCATAATAGTACTATTACACATTTTAAAATGTCATCTTTGGTTTGATGACTGATTTTATCCCATAGTAGATTTATCATCCTGGAAATCAGCTCTGAAACTTCTTCATCTTCTGTAAAATTAAAAATATCTAACAGAATCGAATTTAGTACTAGAAATCTATTAGCATTAATTAAACGCTGTAGCTAAACCTTCCATGAGAAATAAATGAAGAAATAAAAGTGTAACACTTACCTTTTTATTCCTGTGATAAATAACTGAGAAAGAACTACTTAAAAGGAGAAAAGATTCTCCCTGATGGCTTGAGTAGTTAAAAATCTACACTTAACTGATGTCTTTGTTTCTAGGACTGCAGTAAATGCATAAAAGAGTAAGATAGAGAGTGGTGGATCAAGTCTTCAGGCAGCAGAATGGTGAGAGCATAAGACAAAATGTGTCTTCCTGGGAAACTGCCCTTCTACCCATCTTTTCTAATGTCTAAGAATCCTGACACTCCTTAAAACTAAACTATTAGCTGGGAATGATGTCTTCAACATATTGGCCTACTAATGACATATCATATGTAACGATAACTGACAGAATACAGTAGAAAATAGACTATTTAGGCTATTGTTTCAAAAGCCAGTGATAGGAATTATAATTAAAACAGTATTTCTTGCTTAACTATGTTCATAGCAGCATTATTTGTAATAGCGAGAACCTGGAAACAAACTAGATATTCCTCAACTAAAGAATGGATAAAGAAAATGTGATACATATACACAATGGAGTACTACTCAGCTGTAAAAAAAAAAAAAAGACACCATGAAATTTGCAGACAAATGGATGGAACTAGATAATATCACCCTGATTGAGTTAAAATAGACTCAGAAAGACAAACATGTTATGTACTCACTCATAAGTGGATACTAGATGTAAAGCAAAGGGTAGTCAGACTACAACCCACAGCTCCCAAGATTCTAGGAAATAAGGAGGACCCTAAGAGGGACACACGGATCATCGTGGGAAGGGAAAATAGATGAGATCTCTATGAGTAAACTGGAAATGGGCGAGCAATAGAGGGGATGGAATGAAAGATAAGAACTGAGGGAATGGGATGGTCGAGCTGAGGGAGGGGCAGACTTGGAGAGCAATGGAAGATATTTTGATAGAGGGAGACATTTTGGGGAAACCTGGTGCTAGGGAAATATCCAGGAATCCACAAGGAAGACCCCAGATTAAACTATTAGCGATAGTGGAGAGGTTGCCTGAATTGGCTGACCCTGGTAATCGGATTTGTGATGGAAGCAGATGCAGAGTTCCACAAATGAGCACCAGGCTGAGCTCCAGGAGCCCATTTGAAGAGACAGATGAGCGATTATGTGAGCAAGGGGAGTCAAGATCATGATGGGAAAATCTACAGAGACAACTGAACCAAGCTCATAGGAACTCACCAACTTTAGACTGACAGCTTTGGAACCTGCATAGGACCAGACTAGACCCTCTGCATACTGGAGTCAGTTGTGTAGCTGGGTCTGTTTGATGGACCCCTGGCAGTGTGATCAAGATCTGTCCCTGGTGCATGAACTGGCTTTCTGGATCCCATTACCTTTGGTCAGACACCTTGCTCACCCTTGATGCAGGGGAGAGGGGTTTGGTCCTGCCTCAACTGAATGTACCTGTCTTTGCTGTCCCCTCATGGGAGGACTTACCCTTTTGAAAGAGGGGATGGGGGATTTGTCTAGGGGTAAGGGAAGGTAGCTAGAGGAGGAATGAGAGGGGTCTATGGTTGGTATGTAAAATGAATAAAAAAAATTAAATAAAGAAAGAAAAGAACGACACTTCATAGAAAACCTGATTTTTCAATTAATATTAATAAACATTTCAAAATGTAAGTAATAATAGCATATATGGGCTATGATCTCTTCCAAAACACTTAGCGGTACATGTTATTACAATTTACATTCTTATAATTAAAAACTTCATACAAGCTTTTCTTATTTCAGCTATTAATGCTCTGTACTCACATGGCATATTTTTAAATCTACTTAGAAAAGAACCCGTAATAGGAGAAATACTTTTCTGAATAGAAGGCCATATTCCCTTACTTGTTAATTAATACAATGGTGTTAAACACCAATTTCTAGTAAATTAAAACTCTGGCGTATATTAAAACAAATGTTCTTATCCAATAATTTTAATATATTTGCTTTGACAAACATAACTCTGCAAATATTATTTACACTTTAAGAGCAAAGTTAATTGTCATTTTAAAATATATAACGGTATCATTAGTATGCTTCTAACAAGGTGTGCAAATCTTTAAGAATGTCAGGAACTCCTGCCCCAGTGCATACGCCCTCCCACTGCCCACCTTCCAATCAATGCCTGAGGCAGGTGGAAGAGCTGGCCCTGAGGTCATAAAGCAAGAGAGCTGTCCCTGTTCCTCATCAGCTGCAGCACTTGGGAGAGTGGACCCCTACACCTCCCGTGGGTAACACTGTAGAGCTGGCTCGGAAGGTGTGGGTGTGGGACAACTGACCAGGATAGAGGAAGCAAAAGCAGGAGAACTGGCCCTCCACCTTACTCATAGCTGCAAGGGGTGAAGTAAGCAGCGCAAAGCTGGAGAGCTCACTCTAGTGATGAAGATAGGGGAGAGCTGGCAGGCTGACCAACCTTCCACCTATCCAGGCCCAGATCCAGGGTTATGTCTTGGCCCACCACAGCATCCATCTCATCTGTGATCTGCTGGAGAATGTGGGAATGGTGGGAGGAAGTTGGCAGTCCTGTGGACCCAGGGCCGCAGGATCTCAACAATACAGGGCAACAACCGGATGTCCAGGAAGAGTCCCATGAGGGCACATCATCCATGGTGTAGCAGAGACCAGGGGCCTCGAACCAGGCCAATGATTTTTTGCAATGAATGCCTGTATGTAAAAGTGTATGGATAAAGGCATTTACTGTGTAACTCACTGTGTCCCACTGCAGCTATCAAGACAAGATTTTCTTTTTCTCCCTTTTTTATCTTAAATTTTCTTTTGCTTTATTCTGGTGTGTGAGTGTGGGGGGAGGTGAGTGGGATCGGGAAGCATAATGTGAAAGACACAAAGAATAAATAAAAGGAAAGTAAAAAAAATAAAGAAAAAATGTCGGGAACATTATAGCTAACATGACTTACATATACTGAAACCTGTATAAAAGAGTAGCTAATGTGTGTATATTTCCAACATGCTTTTATTTACTGAAGTATCACTTGGAAAAAGAAAGAATATTTGCAGTTCATAACAATATCAATTTTCTATCTCTCTACTTCAAGATATCAGATGTTTTATAGAACTAATTTTAAATTGATAAGTTATTCAAAATGTGATTTCTTTGTTATAACATTTGCCAGTATCACCACACATAACTATATTTATAAACCTACAGAAAAAAGTAATGTAGAAGATATCTTTATTTTTAAATGTCAAGTTGTA
>CABHPP010149250.1:0-47679 GCA_902168425.1 Peromyscus attwateri
GGGGGGGCAGTGTGCAGTGATTTTCCCTGAGGCAGATTTAGGCAAGACAAAACCCTCCACTTCACACTTTTACAGCACTGTATATTCAGGGTCATTTCCTCTTAGCCGTGAAGCTGAGTTTAGGGAACAGAAGTCCTGAGATGAGACATGGGAAGAACTGAAAGGCTTTAAAAATTTAGTAATTTCTCTTTTTCAAAAACAGGAAGCTCTTCAGGTCTCATATTCCTTCTGTAGGGGCAGAATTAGACTCTCCTGAGGGAAAGTCTATCAGAATGAAAAAGCTGCCTATAATTGCCCTAGCACAAAAATCCCCTGGAATATGGCAAACCCTCACTGTTAGTGCTGTGTCTCCTCTTCAAGCCAGCATTCAGGAATCAACTAATGGAGGGCCAGGGAGCAGGTACCTCCAAGTTTGAGTGTGTTTGGGGACACTGGGGTCCCTGTGGTCACTGGGCAGCATCCCCATGGGCAAAACCATGCCAGAGGTGGTGGAGGACCAGGGGAAAGCTGCTAGCTGACAAGATGACTGGTGAGATGAGCCCTGTCATGGAGAGAGCAGCATAGGCTTGAAATCCTCCCTTCAATGAAAAGAGCATGGTCTAAGTCCATAGCAGTCGCTGCAATGGCAGCATGGGAAAGGCTGAGGATGTATTTGGCTGTACAAACAAGGCAGAAATGGGGACTCAATTCCCTACCCTCAGAACAGAAAGTGACTAGCAGAGAGCCTGAGCAGCAGTAGTGGCATCAGGAACTCTGCATCTGGGGGGAGGATCAAGCATGGAAAAGGAGATCGATCTGGGAGGAAATCTCTGAAAAGTCTCTTGTTTCAAATACTCTTGTTTCTTCACTTACTCAGTTAGGTGGGCAGGGGACTGGGGGTGAGCCCGGAGGAGTTCTCACTTCTGATCCCAAGCACCAGTTTGTGCATGCATGCATGCAGGTGGGCAGGACCCATTCTGGGGAAAGTGCCAGGTGGGGAGTTTGATTAGGCAGGTACACCTGTCACACAGTAATTCAGGTATCCTAAGACAAATTCAGGAAGGACAGAAACCCATGTGGCAAAAGAGCAAAAGCTTGATCTTGATTTCAGTATGAATACAGACCATGAAAAAGGAGCCCTTTTAGGACAGGGTCAGTCTAGACAAAGCTTTCAAATGTTCCCCATAATAAAGCAGCAGAGAAATATTGTGAGAATGCATGTTCCAATTCCTTTTAAACAACTTAAGGAGTTAAAAATGCCACTTTTTTTCAGCCCTAAATCACCATTTTTTTGCAAGCTTTTTTAGTCTTACATCCTGGGAACTGGAAACAGATGAACAAAGCTTGCCTGTCAGAAGGCAATTAAAATGCTAATGTCAGTTGTCAAGCTTCTTTGAGAACCTTTAGAAAGTAAGAGAGAGTAGTCTGAACACTGAGAAGTTGCTTCGGGTGTGGAAAAAAACTTAAGGGCAAATAAGGAACCTGGGTGTCGTATTATTGTGTTCTCCAAAATATTGTGCATGCTAATAAATTTATCTGGGGTCAGAGACAGAACAGCCACTAGATACAAAGGCTAGAAAATGGTGGCACTCAAACCTTTAATCCTAGCATTCCAGAGGAGAAATCGCTCTGGATCTCTGTGAGTTCAAGGCCACATTGGAAGCAGCCAGGCATGGTGACACATGCCTTTAATCCCAAGAAGTGAGCCTTTAATTCCAGGGAGTGATGGCAGAAAGGAAAGATACATAAGGTGTGAAGACCAGGAACTAGAAGCATTTGGCTGGTTAAACATTTGGCTGGTTAAGCATTTGGCTAGTTAAGCTTTCAGGCTTCTAGCAGTACAGTTCAGCTGAGAGCCATTCGGATATGAGGACACAGAGTCTTCCAGACTGAAGAAACAAGACCACCTGAGGAACTGGCCAGGTGAGGAAGCTGTGGCTGGTTCCATCTCTCTGATCGTCCACCACTTCACCCCAATAACTGGCCTCAGGTTTGATTTTATTAATAAGAACTTTTTTAAGATTCATGCTACACCTGGGTTGTGCCAGAGATGCACAAGAAGAATGTATTGGGCTAAAAGAAATTTATCAAAGACAAGGCATTCTTGAAAGAGCTCATGGCAATCTTAAGATGGACCCTTTAATAATTAAGGAGGAGGAATTGTACCCATAGTCATCAAATGAAACTCAATGGCTGCCTGAGCACTTGGTGCAATGTGTGGAACAGAGGAATGTCAGCTCTGATGACACTGTAGCTGCTGATGGATCCAATGTTCCTGATATTGATTCCCCATCCTGCAGACAGTGGAAAGTAGGAGAATAGGGAGGCCCCTAGATTGCTGAAAAAGAATTTGGGACAGAGGTTTTGTTGCCTTTTAGTAATGAAATGGAGCCCGGAGTCATACCACTTCTGTTTACTAGTAGCAAATTAATGTGTGACCCCCTTAACAGGCGGTCCCTGAGTCCTACTAGCTGAGCAGAGAGGCAGCTCAGTTACTATGGTGACCATCTTCACCCTGAAGCAAGGTTCTCAGGAAAGACTGTCATAAAGTACTGCAGTAGCAGGGAGTGAAGTTTTCAGCAACATTTGTTTGAATTGTGGCACTCAGGGGAGCTGCAATGAGTTTAAGTAAAGGGATAGTCCCCCAGCTGGCTACCGTCTGCTTCTGGGTGCACTTCTGCCAGTTCTGGAACGACTGTGAGGGCCCAGCAGGAAAGGTGGTTCTGGGGGAGTGGCATTGTCCTTAGTGTTACAGCCCCCTAGCAGGGGCACTCACCAAATTCTGAAAGTTGGATATAAAGACTCTCAAGCCATTGATGAAGTAGGCTCTGATTTCAAACTGTTAGTGGAACTTTAAGGATGTTATCAAAACTGTGAACTGCATACTTCAGAAATGAAACCATTTCGAGTTCACCTGCAGTTTTAACTTTGGTGACTCATGATTCATGTACTCTCTGTCTTGTTGGAAAAAAATGTAAATAGTTCTATTAAGAGATCTTTTAGATGTTTGCTAAAGTGTGCAAAGTAGTCCTATAGAGAATTTGCTCTTGAATGGAAGTTTGAAAGAATTGTAAATATGTATAGTAATATTGATGCTTGTTTTAAATATGTATAATAATATTCATACTAGAATTATGTTAATTAGTTGATATTAATGAACCATGGTTTGGTGAAGCTAAGAGAATCTTTAAGTTTGATGCAGTTTATTTGATCCATTTGCATCAAGAGTTTTTTGATTTAAAAAAGGGCCTGGCACAGCTAAGGCTGTTACAGACATCTTAGACCCATTTGAAAGAGAACATTTTATCTTTATTATCCGCTACTCCTTTACTTGGAGGTGTGGCAGCCCTAGGGATTGCCATGGTTGTTCCAACTACTTGGAAGCTCATAGTAAGGACCTGAGTCAGATCTAAATTAAACTCTCTACCCTCTCCTGCCAGAGGCTGGTAGTTAGAGACAGGCAAAGTTCTTCTTGCTAGCTTCCATCCTAAGACAGAGTACACTTCATGGAAATGTATCTTGAAGATGGGAAAGGTTTATCTAGCTGAAGAAGATGAGCTAAGGCAGAAAAAGTCTCTCTGGAAGGCCTGAAGGGTCCTTTATTATATTAAGAAGGGGGCCTGTGGGAGCCCACAGAGGTTTCCTAGTGAGATCTGAGCTTGCTTTACCTAAGAGGACTGCATAAGTGGGTAACTTGACCACATGCATGATTACCAGGTGTTTGGAAGGGTTTGCACTTGGCTGTGCAGTATTCTTTGATCTAGCAAGGGAGAGGTCTTTTGCTCTGCCCCTTGGAATTGTTATAAAAAGCCATTTTGAAGAGACAGAATGTGCCTGTGGATTTTGATCCAGGTCCTCCTGGAGCTATCCTTTGTTTCTGTGTGTCTCATCTCTGCTATCTTTCTATCTACAAATTCCTTATTCCTCTCTTCTCCTCATAGGAACACTGTAAATGGTGCGAGCTGGCCTCCCACACAAACCCATGTAGCTGGAGAGTTTTCTCTCCGGGTCCCGCCAATCCCCAGCAGTACAACAGCCCACTTATAAAATAAACACACAGACGCTTATATTATTTACACTGTTTGACCGAATGGCTCAGGCTTCTAGCTATCTAGTTCTTACATCTTAAATTAATCCATTTCTATTAATCTATACCTTGCCACGTGGCTCGTGGCTTACCAGCATCTTCACACGCTGCTAGTCATGGCGGCAGCTGGCAGTGTCTCCCTCCGCCTTCCTGTTCTCTCAATTCTCCTCTCTGTTATTCCTGCCTATACTTCCTGCCTGGCTACTGGCCAATCAATGTTTTATTTATTGACCAATCAGAGCAACACATTTGCCATACAGACCATCCCACAGCAAACCCATCTTCAGTAAAGATTATAATTTACCTTAGTCCTCTCTAAATATTGTTCTACCTCTTTGATTATAGCACAACTATTGAAGGATGTAGAAATTTTCTAAAATTCAAATTCTAATTTTTCGGTACTACATATGAAATGCCCTTGACATTCAATTTAATATTCAAAGATATGTTTGCTTTATTGGTTTGTTCAGTCCATTTGATAGCAAGATGTCTCCCTTGTAAAATGTTCTTCTTTGTTGGCCACATTCTTCTTTTTATGGTGCAGAATTTGTGTGGCTCTTGCAGGAGGACATTGTTTAGAATACTTACTCTGAAACAATGTGCATGCTAGCTTTTTCTTAGGCCCTTCTGTTGACCCCTATGTTCTCTTCTTCTTAATACTTAAAAGAATCAGTGAGCGTAAAGGCTGAAGAAACACTGCATTCTTTCTTTGTACACAGCACAAATGGTAAAAATGATTCAATAGTAACTGTAGTAATTTTTTTCTTTTAGTACTAAGAAACATTTCCTATTATTATTCTCATTGGATGACTTTAAGACTATATTTAGAAGATCCTAACCATGAACCTTTTTATGAAGATTATACTTCTCTTATTTTTAATGAGTTACTATACTTTGCTGCTATGTCCCTCTATTGCTATTTCCTGTCTTGGCAACAATTATTTTCAATTACTATATATCAAATACAGACTGTTATCTCAAATGATATCAAATACTTAATGTCTTGCATACTGGTCATTCACCCTTAGGTTCTCGATTTATTCTCTGCTTCTATAGATTGATGAATTGGCTAATTAGCTACTAAGCACTGTGTTGGAAATTTAGTTCTGCTGAAAGCTGATAATGTCTGAGCAGGAATAAATGCTTATCTACAACATGCTTCTGGAGAAGCAAAGTGCCCTGCATGCATCTTCTCATTAAAATAAAAGACTAAAAATCCCCAACAAAAGCTCCTAGTGGCAGTGTGAGTTCCCTGCATCCACAGTGGCCTTGATCATGTCAGCATGGACCAGCCACCTCCAAGCTCTGGTTTAAATTGTAACCAGGGAAATGAAAATCTGGTCCCTCTTTTTAAACTTGAGCATTGACCGAATGGGACAGCATTTCCTTTAAAAAAAATCTAATTTATTGCTTTTTCACTTCAATAAAGAAAGGAATTGTTTTCCTTTGCCTGACAACAATTCTGAAAAAATGTTGACCTTAACCAAAACACTCCAGGCCAGATGAGAAGATGGGGATGCACAGGCCCAGAGTTGGACCGTATCTGTTCTGCTATGTGTCTATGAGCAAAATCAATGCTTTTATGAAGCTTAAAGTTCATATTTATTTTGGAGGCACACAAAATCTCCATGAGCCAGAAGTACTGAGTTGCACATTGCCTTCAGTCAATTTACATTCTTTATGATTAAAGAGGGAAGTGATATGCTTGGAGCCCACTATTTAGCATGAGTATGAAGAGTCAAATGAAAATGTGTGTCTCATGAGCAAAGTTTTAGAAAATTGTACTTATTTTCTATGAATGTTTATAAAATAAACACCATTGGAACTTTATATTTCCAAATGAAAATTGAAGGACAAGTATATTTCCATATATTATTGATTAAGTAGGTAGTAATTGAGCAAAATAATAAAGGAAAATCAATTAAGTAAGTAAATTGAAAATAATGCTGCCATTTCTAACAATCATGTCTTTTTTTTTTTTTTTTTTTTTTTTTTTAAAGTAAAAGAGAGACTTCCAACTGAAAAGGCTACAGTGTCGATTACTAATAATGTTAAGATCTAACAATATATGACAATTTTGTTTGGCATCTATTTAAGCTAAAGTTGAAGAAATGCCACAGAAGGTACCACAGTAATATGCTATTACATAAAGTGATATTGTATATTAGAATAGTGGATCCTATCATGCACAGTATGGCATTTTGAGTTATGTGTACACCCAGTTTAAAAGGAAAAATGTTAAATTCAGATAAAATTCATTGAAGAAAAAAAAGAGATTTAAATGGAATTTAGTGATATCTTCAGGCGTACTCAGAGGAGATATGAGAGATTATTTTTAAAAGGAGAGTTTATAGGACTGGAGAGATGATTCCATAATTAAGAGTACCTTTGTCCTTCCTGAGGACACTGATTCATTTCCATGCCCCATATGGCAACTTACAATCATCTGTACACTCTAATACCAGTGGTTCCAATTCTCTCTTCTGACCTCTGATGGCACTTCATCCATGTGGCTTATGTGTGTGTGTATGTATATGTATATATTAAATGCATGCATATATATGTGCATCCATGCATATATATGTATGAAGATAACACAGCCAAACACATAAGATAAAATACTGTTTGAGGTAGGATTTACAAGAAGTTGGAGATAAGGCTTTATCAATTCCTCATCATTTCTTTGCTTCATCTGTGATAGGAGAGTGATATTATCTATGGACATTACTTGGCAACTATTAATCCTAGTGCTTTTCATTAAATATTTTAAAGGGAAATCATTATATCATGATGTCATTTTTGTTAAATCTCTGCCTGTGAAATATCTAAGTAAGTTTTATGTCAGGTAATAAAGTAAATGGAGTTGATGCTGCAGATGTTTATTATGCAAGCTACTCTTCTCATTTAAAATGAGACAGTACTGTAGCTAGAGTTTTCCTGCCTGATCCACAGTCAGGGCAAATCTCTCTCACCTGCCAGTCCCACAGCCGCTCAGACCCAACCAAATAAACACAGAGAGTTATATTGCTTACAAACTGTATGGCCATGGCAGGCTTCTTACTAACTGTTCTTATAGCTTAAATTAATCCATTTCCATAAATCTATACCTTGCCACATGGCTCGTGGCTTACTGGCATCTTTACATGCTGCTTGTCCAGGCAGTGGCTGGCTGTGTCTCCTTCCACCTTCCTGTTCTTTTTTCCTCTCTGTTAGTCCTGCCTATACTTCCTGCCAATCAGAGTAATTTGACATACAGACCATCCTACAGCACTTCCCCTTTTCTTTTTCTTTCTTTCTTTCTTTTTTTTTTTAAGAGGAAGGTTTTAACTTTTACATATCTCCAAAGTCAGCTTGGTATATTTGAGAATTTGGGTGTAGCTTCTCTTACTACTTCCTGCTGGAGGGGGGCGCTGTATCTTATGGGGACACAAAGAAAATTTTAGGATCATGGAAGCACATGAACTATGAACCAATAGCTGAGGAGCCCACAACTGGATCAGGCCCTCTGGATAAGTGAGACAGTTCATTAGCTTGAACTGTTTGGGAGGCACCCAGGCAGTGGGACCGGGACCTGTCCTTGGTGCATGCGCTGACTGTTTGGAACCTGCGGCTCATACAGGGACACTTGGCTCAGCCTGGGAGAAGGGGACTGGACCTGCCTGGACTGAATCTACCAAGTTGAACTCAGTCCTCAGGGGAGTCTTTGCCATGGAGGAGATGGGAATGGGGGGGTAGGCTGAGGGGGGGAGGGGGAATCTGTGGCTGATACGTAAAATTAAATTAAAATATAAAATAAAATTTAAAAAATGATAACCATAATAAAAACAAGCAAACTGCAACATGTGAAATCAAGTGAAACAAACTTGCCAAATATCTTTAAGAATGCATCAATTTTTTTTTTCTTTGGTCTCATAAACTATAAAGCACCTGCAGGCTTCTGTAAAATTTCTTGACATTTTCTGCTCTGAGTAAAAAGGAAACTATCTTCAGTCTATGAGTATTCTCAGCAAAGGAAAAAGGAAAAAAAAATCCAAAACACAGAAAACCAATCACTCCTCTTAGTCAGTTTGTTCTTTTTACCAAATGGCTAAGAGATGAATCATCTTAAAACTATAAAGCTACTACATCATGACTGAATAGTTCAATGGCTCAGATGAAATACATTGAATCATATTTTTACAAAATCTGCAAATGAAAAAAATAAAATAAGGACAATCCTTTTTTCAAGAATTTACACTCAAAAGTGATGCGCTAGCTCTCCCCACTTGTAAAGTTTTGTGCTGTGGTTATAAGTTGTACATCATAGCAAACATCAAGAAAAGTCTATAGGAGCCCTAACTAATTATTAGTCATGGACTTCATCTCAATGTTTCTGAGTGTATGCTTTTGGAATTTAAAACAACATAAATGCCTTCTTCTTCTGCATTATATGGTAAATATTCTGTACTCTCCCAAATAAAATTAATAAGCACCTGGGTGGTAGATTTTAAGCCTAGATTGTTTTATTACAAATAAACACATTTTTCTGCTTTCTTTGACCATATAACATATATTCTATTTTCAGTTTAGTCCTACTGTGTGGCAGGATTTGAGATAAACTGTTTGTACGGGGTTATGCACTACAAAATTTGAAGCTAAAAATATCAAATGTAAATGTAAGCAGTATTTTGAGTGCAAAACATAGAGAACGCCATCATTAGAGTCTCCTAACCTAAATACAAAATTATTACCAATTGACTTTATTATTATTATTATTAAATAAGTCTGAGAAGCAATTATAAGATGTATATTTATTTAACCAGTAATCAAGCATAAACAATTATTAACATAATTTTAGTAGTTTATACTACACTGTTTTATTCTATCTAACAATATTGCTTTCTTCCATATGAATAAAATTATTCTGTGTTGGTCTCTTGTCAGTCAATAGGTTATCTTAGTACATTATGCTACTGTGTATAAGTATGTCTATTGAAATCATAACAGACATTTATAACCTCAATGATATGGAAGCAAAAAACAAAACAACAAAAAATTCAAGGCCCTTGAAAGTTTAGTATCTGCTGAAGGGAATCTTCTTTTCTTCCAATGTGACCAATAGTAGCTCATTCTCTGGATGGGACTACATGGAGTACACCAGGTGAAATGTGGAAGGAACAAAGTATGTATGCTGATTCTCTTGGTCGCTTTATAACAAACCAGTCTATCTATGGAGGCAGAGTCCACATTACTTAATCAGTTCCAATAAAGGTTTCATGTGTCAGCACAATCACATGGACATTTATGTGCCAATACATGAATTTTGGGATACATTCAGACTATAATAAAACCCAAGATTGAAATTCTTCACTTACAGGATTAAGTACTGATAGAATTTTCCACTCAATTATATATATATATATATGTGTGTGTGTGTGTGTGTGTGTGTGTGTGTGTGTGTATGTGTGTGTGTGTATGTATATATATATGTATATATATATATGAAAAATAGTTGATCCTTAGTTTCAAAAATTAAAATATAATATAGTTTAATATAGTTTAACACACTTACATTTCAATGTGCAAATAGGATATTCATTGACCTGCTTAAATATATTTTTGTTTTGTTTGTTTTGGCTCCATAGACACTTTACACAACATTGATATCCCTTTATCAGTTCCCATGTGAGTTTGAGTGATAATGAAAATATTTATGCTCAGCAATCATTAAGTTCAATATTATCACAGAGCAAAGTAAAAGAGCTTACTCAAAATTAAAGTCATTAAATTCATATATCTTATTTAATAAAGTTATTTCCCATCTGGATATGGATTAATAATTATAAAAACTCATTACATGTCTAATAGCATATAGAAATTAAATATATAAATTTTCATCTAGGTTAAGAGAAGAACAGAACAGTTCAAGGAAATTTTTTAATTAGATTACAATGAAGCTAATAGTATAAAATCATGTTTGGTTTAATATAGAAACAATTATGCATAGAAATATATGCAGATAAACTCAGAATATCCTTGTGTATTTCTTTTTTGCATGTTCTGTTAGGGAAGAGAGTCTAGAATTAAAAACAAGTAATAAGATGTCAAGATAATAAAATATCTTTTTAAACATATCAGAATCAAGAATAGTACACAATAAACATACATAATTAAACTAAAATTTTGGGGATGTAAATCATAAGGTAAACAAAAATATTAGCTATCTATTCATATTTGTATTCATATAATCATATTAGCTAGTATTAAATTGAAATATTCTATGATTGAGGAAGACGAGGAGAAATATGAAGAGGAAGTGGAAAGATCGTAAGAGCCAAAGAATCATGAAGTCAGCTGTGAGAATGTTTCCATGTCTCTTATAAATGAGAGTAAGCTATACCCTTGACATCTCAACAATGTGGCTGCCTAAATAAGACCTGAAGGAACAGCTTTGTTTGGGAGTATAATCATCTATGTGTATTTGTCTACGATCACTCCAATTACAATTACTTAACTGTAGCCATACCTTTAAGTTTTTGAGCTCCCAGCATGGTGAATCTTACTTCTGCCCCTGATGGAAACACCAAGATTGTTGTTTACTGATGTAAAAGCTCCCTCATAAGCCAAAACATTAAGCAGCAACTGCAAAACGGGTAACTATTCAACTATATATTAAAATACCACTAATTTAATTATGTTAATTTATCATCTAATTATTAATTTTTTAAAAAATCATACAATTCTAACTCTATTAAAAAAGTTGCACCAAAGAACAATGCAAGTTTTTAAAAGACATCTGATGGATCTTAGTATTTATGCATTAGGGATTCATGCATAAAAACATACATCACACACACAGACACAGAAATTCAGGCACACACAAAAATACACATACCTACATACAAAATATTCAAATATATAACTAAGTTTTTAAAAGAGAAGTGATACTTTTAAACCAATCTAACTATTCCAAGAACTAAATTATTTATTTCATGCTTCTAAACCAGTACCTCACTATAACTCCACAAGCCAGTATTTCATCATTCATGACAAATATTTTATACAATTGAGAAGCAGAAGTAAGAAGTATATATTATTTAAAGTTGGAAGACATAGCGCAATAAAATAGTGTTTCTTTCTTTCTTAAAATATTTTTTCCACTTTTATGAGACATTCATACTATTATTCTAGATAAATTTATTTCATGGATCTAATATGTCAGTAAAAGCAATAACTATGTTTTTAACTGATCAATATTTCAAAAGTTAGCTCTATTTGACATTAATTGATAGAAAATGAATTAAGTGTCTGTGTTTGTTTTTGAATTATTGCCCAAAGTGAACCACTATTTATAGAGATGTTTGAGTGCCACACTGCATGGTACACTTCTCAATTATGGAAACTGAGAGGAAGCTCAGTGACTTCTTCCAGATGATAGAAAATATTCAGACATTAGTTTAAGAACTAAAACAGTAGCAAAATGTGCCTGAATATGAATCTTAAATCTTATAAAAAAGATTTAATTTTATTTTTCCACAACATACTTTAATTAATATTTGGGAATTTGATACAATGCACCACGATCTCACTCCCCTCCCACACTCCCAGGTCTACCCTCCCAACCTTGCCCACCCCCTCGAAAAAACAAACAAACAAACAAACCCAAAACAAGTTCCAATTGTGTTGTCTGTATACTCATTGGAGCATGGTCAGACTCCCAGTGGCCAGCCCTTTAAAGAGAACTAAGTCCTTCCCCATGGCTGCTCTCCCCCAACTCCCTACTCCTCCACCCCTCCACCTTCCTACATCCCCCACCCTCTAACCCTTCACCATCCACACCACCAGAATCCATCAACTGTGAAGAGCTACACTTCAGTATCTTTATCACACTTTTTAAGGACTCTCTAATAGCTTCATGTCTGGACTGTTTCTTTTTGTCTGTGTGGGGTAGGCTGGCACAGAAACCTTCAATGTCTCTCATTCTCAGTTATAAGTCAGTCATCATTGATACCGTTGCAAGAGATGCCTCTCTGTTCATAGTAGTCGGAAGCAGCACAGATCATGGACATCAACATGGATTTCAGTGGCCTCATGGATCATAGATTGCAACGTGGTTTCTGTTTGCAGCTCTGGTCTTAGATATCAACATAGTTTCCAGTGGCAATGCAGATCATGGACACAATATGGTTTCCAGCAGTAACATGGATTAAGGAAATCTTGAGGAGACTTAACCTAGAATAAACCATTCTTCAACTTGTGTATCTTTTTGATGCTCAGAGTAAGGGTGATCCTATGGTTCAGCTATGCCCAGAGTTAGAACTTTCACAAGCTTCAGGCTGCTGTATACCACCCTGCCTGGTAACCTAGCTGGTACCCTGGACATAACCATCGTGTAGGCACTCCACCCCATGATTTCCTTCCCCCAGCAAGGTGAGCAGCCCACAATCCTATTGGGCAGGAATGGGGGCTATTCTTATTCAAACCATCACACCTGCAATCCTACAAATAAGTGAATACACATAAGAAATCTTTAAAGTACTCCATTATTATAGTGGCTGACTCTCATAGCTATGCAAAGGAGCCAATGAGAAAAACAGAAAAATATTCTTTACCACAGAAGCTCCAATATTTACCTGCCTGCACATTATCAAAGTATAGAGTTTCTGGGTTTTTGTTGTTGTTGTTGTTGTTTTTGTTTGTTTGTTTTTTTTGTATGTGTGTGTGTGAGTCTAATTACATTGCCTCCATATATTTTAATCCTAAATAGCTTTGATTACATGCTTTCCTACAGATAAACTGCCCTTTCATGGAATCTCCAGTGTCTTCCATTTATTTCCTATTGGAATTTGGGGAGATATTTGTGTTGTATAAAATCTAATAATCTGAGGGACCAGCGATTTGCTGCTTTACAACAGAGAGTGAACATATTACATTTCAAATTCTTCTGACACCCATTTAAGTTGTTAAAAATCTATTCAAGACAGATTTATATTTGGTAATGGAATCTTTCATTTCCACTAATTATGATTGTTAAATGGTTTACACACTTCCCCTTGTAAATTTAATCTTTTAAAATTTACTGATACAGATAATTTGCATGGAGAAATGTTGTGGTAGCACCTGTGCTACCGCCACTCGTTCACCATGTCCGAGCTAGGGGCTGTGGATTAAAAAATAGAGACAAGAAACAGCGAGTCATTCACCACAGAAGAATGCTGAATGCCGTTTATTGAAGGAGGGAGGAAACCTTAAATACAGGCTTACAGCACAATGGAGGATCCCCGGAGGGCAGAAGTTCGCTAACCAATGTTCTACATTCTTGCATCTAAGCTGTTTACACCAAATGCAGGATACACAAACAAATAACCTCCGGTGAGCATTCAGTAAGAAGGAAATCGGCAGGGAATCAGCATTGGGAGGTCTTCTGGTCAAGGTCAGCAAGCAGGCAACAGTTAACTCAATATGGGAAGGCCAGGGCCCACAGAGAAACAAATACCCAAATGTACATTTGGAAATCATTGCAGGGCACAATTTTTTAAGGACAAAAGTATTTAAAGACGACATTCTGTCTATTAATTAATTAGTGAATTATTCTCCTTATCACTAGCACATATATTGATGGTATATCAGTTTCTCCATAATTATTTATAAGTATGGTCATGGCTTATCTACAGCATTTATCAATTCAACTGCAGAAATTAGAACCAATATTGCTATTAAAATATTCTTTCTAGGCAGTGGTGGTGCACATCTTTAATCCCAGCACTCGGGAGGCAGAGCCAGGTGGATGTTTGTGAGCTTGAGGCCAGCCTGGTCTACAAAGCAAGTTCCAGGAAAGGCACAAAACTACACAGAGAAACCCTGTCTCAAAAAAACAAATATATATATATATATATATATATATATATAAATTATTCTTTACAGTCAGAAAATAAGTGAAATAGTAAAAACTCCTAAAGTGAAAGTACCTGATATCACATTACAGCTGTAGTTGAGAGGGAGAGATTTTGCCTACCATCCATGAGGTCTTGGATTTAATCCTGAGTACCGATTAAAACAATAAAACAAAACAAAATAGAAACAGGCAATTTGAGGGCTTGGGAGATTACTCATTGGCAAATTCTTTTGTCTGGAATTAAGAGCAGATTTCACCATGTGGATTCCCATTCCCCCACATAAAACCTGGTGGTTGTGGTCATTAACTGTAATTTCAGCTCTCATAAGGCAGAGAACGGAGATTTGCTAGAAATGTGGTTAACTAGACTGCCAGCGTCAGTTAGCTCACAGTTCAGCAGCAATAGTCCTTGTCTCAGCAAATAAAGATGTTACTCCAAGTCTGCTTGTGGCCTCCATATGCACAAACACACACACACACACACACACACACACACACACACACACACACTCATGGATAGATGGATCCATACACATGGATCCACACATATGTACACTGGTACCCACACATGTGAACACACGCATAGCAATACACATCATATAAATGTACACATGCAAAACAATTATAAGAGAACATGAAAGATTAGAGATGATTAATATATCAGTATTATTAATATTATACAATTGTCACTGCACCCTTTATATTAGAAATAGAAACTTAAGGTGAATGTTTCTTCTGCACTTTCAAGTCTTTTGTTTCACAATCATAAGAGTTGCATATTCCATTGTAGTGGAAAATATTAAGTGCTAAGAAGTTTCCAGTATGATTAAATAATTTATTATTTTGTCTTTTTTCTAAAATTGAAAATAACTTTTTTTATCACATAATATACCTAATCATGACTTCCTATCCTTCACTCCTCAGGTTCATACCCATCTCCTCTCCCATCTGGTTCCACTGTCTTTATGTCTCTCATAAGAAGTCAGGCTACCAACGGATAATAATTCAATAAAATGTAATATAAAAAGATATAAGCTAACAACTTGTAACAGGAAAAAAAATAGTCCAAGAGAAGGCACAAAAAACAGACACAGATTCAGAAACTAGCAGTTCACATACTCAATAGCATAAACTCTAAACTGAAAAGTCATTACATATTGAACAGAACTTTAGGTTAAAAAGACAAAATATCTCCCACTATCAGTGATTGAGGGTCAATATGTGATTTAAGCTATAGTAATGCTTCTTTTATGAACTTGTGTTTGGTGCATGGATGTCAAGAATTTCCATGTCCTCTTCATACATTTCGGCTTTGGTAAGTATTCGGTGTCCTTCCCTATCACTTCTGATTAGTTTTGGTTTGAAGTCTAATTTGTCAGATGTTAAAATCGCTACATCAGCATGCTTCTCAGGTCCTTTGGCTTCAAATATCTTTTTCTATCTTTTTACCCCAAGGTGATGTCTATCCTTGATGTTAAGGTGTGTTTCAAGGATGCAACAGAAAGGTGGATCCTGTTTCACATCCATTCTGTTAGTCTGCTTCTGTTTATTGGGGAATTGAGATCACTGATGTTGATACCAATGTATAGTCTTTGTTGATATCTCTTATTTTGTTGTTTGTTGTTGTTGTTGTGGTGATGGTGGTGGTGGTTGTAGTGGTAGAAGAGGAAGTGGTGGTGGGTGTGTGTTTCCACTATTTTGATTGCTTCTCTGGGGTTGTTTATTACTTGTATTTTCTTAGATGTGGTTCTGTGGTTAACCTCTTTTGGTGGAGTTTTCCTTTTAGCACATTCTGTAGGACTGAGTGTGTAAATTGACATTGCTTAAAATCAGTTTTTTTTTAATTATCATGGATTGTCTTATTTTCTCCAGTGCTGTGATTGAGAATTTTTTCTGGGTATAATATTCTGGGCTGGCATCATGTTGAAGTAAAGCCTGTAGAACATCTGCTCAGGCACTATTGGAAGTTAGAGTCTCCACTTTGAAGTCAGGTTCAATTCTCATAGGGATGCTTTTATATTTTGCTTGGTCTTGTTCCCTTCCAGCTTTCAATAGTTTTCTTTGTTTTGTATATCTAGGGTTTTGATTATCATTGGCCGAAGAGAATTTCCTTCTGGTCCAATATATTTGGTGTTCTGTGTGCTTCTTGTACCTTGATATGCATATCCTTCATTAGGTTAGGAAATTTTTCTTTGATAATTTTGATGAAAATATTTTCTGTGCCTTTTACCTGGGTGTCTTCCCATTCCTCTATTTTTATTATTCTTAAATTTTCCCTTTTCATGGTGTCCCAGGTTTCCTGGATGTTCTGTGCCATGAGTTCTAGAGGTTTTAGATTTGAGATTTTCTTTGACCAATGACCCATTTCTTCTACTGTATGTTCAGTGCCTGAGATCTGTCTTCCATCACTTTCATTCACCAACAGAATGAAACAGTTAAATATTTAGAGATACCTATGTAATTTTAAGAAATTCTATAAAATATTCCCCTAAAACTTTTGATTTTCTAGTTGAAAACATGAACTATGGACAATTATTCAAAGATTTTTGTTAGTTATTTAATAATAGTGATACTGAAGACTAAATTATTTATTTTCCCACACCTCTTTTTAGTTAAAACTTACCTAATGGCTGAGGAGTTTTTCAGTGAAATCACACTATGTCTACGTTGTTTGTAAACAAAGGACAGTCGTGGGCAGAGGCTGCTAGCTTGGTTTGCACTCCCATGGACTTCCACCCTCACTAGTTATGTCTTGCCACACACTGAATCCAGTGGGTTTACATATTGTTATATGCCTATCATTCCAATTAGCATGGCTACTTTTCCATGAGCTTGGAATTTTTAAAAACTTAAGCAAAACACAGGTGAACATATATGTGTTTTGATTAGTATTCCCATTGTAATCATGTAAATGTTTTTCAAGAAAAAAATTTATGCATGGTAAACCATTTCAGATACAGTATCTTGTGAGGGGAGGATGACCTCAAGCTGCTGACTCTTGCAAAGGATGGGGTGAGATACTTGCTACAACACACAGATTATGCAGTGCTGGGATAAAACACAGTGTTTGTCATTAGTCAAATACTCTACCAACTGAAGCAAGTGCCCACATATCTACCTTTGTTTTTCCATGTAGCATAATGATTGACATCAAATATGTAAGCAAGTTTTTAGAGTATAACATGTACTTTTTTAAACAAATGTGTTAAGTTTGGTATATGATACTATCTGGTTAAGATAGATACAGTTTTTCAAAGATTTTTGTCAGTAAAGCTAAACTTGAAGTGAGAACTACCTCATTATTTAAAGTATAACCTGTGAAACTTTGATTATAATTCCTCCATCTCCATTTATATTTAGGAGGTTTCTAATTAGGTAAGTGATATGAAAACATAAAAGTGAAATGCAGTGGTAAGTTTCTATTAGGACTGTTTTAATCCAACAGGAAGATACCTTCAATCTTCCCACATCATCAACAGAATGCTCCTGCATTCCTAAGTAAGACTCAAGCAAAGACAAAAGAGACTGCCTGCTTTATAGACTGATCGCTACCTGAAAACCTTGTAATAGTAGTTAACAGTTACTTTTTGAAAGAACAATAAATAAAGAAATTAGAATAACAATCCTAATAACCAATGTCTACTTAGGGAATGCAAGCCAAAAGATCAGTAAATACTATTCTTAAGTCCAACATCTGTGAGACAAAAAGTAAACAGGAACCACCTATTGGTGAAATTATTAAGGCCACTCCATGTAGTTAAAAAGAAGATTTATTTAGGGGTAACTTACAAATGAAGGGATAGGTAGGTGGCAGGTTCTGGAACAGACACAGCACAGTCCGGTGGTGTTCTCTGGAGAACTCCCCTTGATCTACCTCTCTCGTCCAGGTCCAGGAAACAAGAGAGCACGATCTTGGGTCTTCAGGGCCCTCCCTTGGCCCCGCCTTGTAGGCGTGATAGTTACCGAAGCCTCAATGGGGGTTGGAATTTCCAGACCAAAGCTGGGATGGCTACCCACTACAACCACCTAATGCAAGTTTCAGTGTATAATAATAAAATTAAGAATTACCCAAATTACAGTTATAATTATATTAATTTCTCGAAAAGTCTTAGAACAAAAATTAGCTATTTATTCTTTACACATATTTTTCTCAAGATGACCCTATATATTTTGTAAACTTTTCAAAAAGTATGCAACATCAAAGTACACTAATTGTAAAATCTAGAAACTATATTTTAATATAATCAAGTCTGAGCTATTCTGAAAACAAACATTAAAGATTATTATTTCCTTAATTTCCTTATGCTAAAGAAAATATATAGTTTTAATTAATAAATTATATAGTTTAAAATACTACTTTAGATTGATTCAATATGTACAATATGTACATATATTCTATAGTTTTTAAGTCAGGTTAAATATATGTGTTTTAGTTTTTCACTTTTTATAGTGATAACTTCTGCTTTTGGTATACAATGTAGAGAAAGAATGTACATGAGAAATGATGATGTATTATAAATATTAATATATACTTTTAATTTCACATTTAGAATGTATGTGATACATCACCTACTAATTTTCTCAGATTAAATGATCCTTTCTTTAGTGTGAAGGATTTCCTCTCTAATGAAGCATTGGCTATAGTTGCCATGTGATTGATAAATTAGACTAGATATGCACCAAATGTATTCTAAATGTCTAAAACCCATAACATTTTAAATAGTTTATCTCTACTAATATATAAGCAAACGTGGTAAGAAATGATCATGTTTAACAATACACTTGTATTTTAAAGTTTATGCCTAACAATCTTATGCTATTTGCTCCAAACAATTAAATGTTGGGTTGATTAGAATTCTAAATCTTAACCTAAAGATTTCAGTTATTAAGAATGTATGAGAGAATATTCCTTTGTGTGAAGATTGTTTATTTTACTCTGTTCTCTTTTGACGGTTAAAAGCATAAATATAATTTTGAAGCTTGAAGATAATAGAAATCATGAAAATAACAATTATTTTAAAGCAAAGAATTGATTGTAGTTATATGACTATTTGAGAAAAATAGTGATACAGCAGAGACTTGCTAGTTATTTTACATAAAGAGCAATAATTTTGTCAAAAAATAATTCCTTCTTGTCTTTCTAGGTGAAAAAAATTTTATTTGACTCTTAACAACTTTTCCTGATTTGTTCATTAACTATTATACTCAGCAGAATTATTTATATTTACCTTTAGGATATGTTTTACATCAACTTCTACTTTCAGGTATAATTACAAAATTAACCAATTGAATTTTAAATATCTGTTGGGACTTGCGGATTTTATTATTATTATTATTTTCTTCCTAATATGTCATTTGCACAAACATACTTAGGATAGCTTCAATTTAGTCGAATTATTTTGTTTCAATTACAAATGCTGTACCCTATCATTAGGACACTTCCTGATAAACCTCTTATTGCTGAAATTATTAAATGGAAAGACACATGAAGCACACATACAAAGCTAAACACAATACTGTGTTGCATCAGTTGTATCAGTTGGGAAACCTCCCCAAAGCCTGGCTGCCTAGGAACCTGTGCTCACTATCTCTGACTTACACTGTGGGAAATAATCATAATGCTGGTCATTCCGGAAATAAAAATAAAATGTTGATATATGATGTTTACTGGGTGCATGTAGTTTTATGTCGAGTCGGTAACCATCGAAATGAGGCACAGTGATTAGCAACATTTCACACATTATTTCAGATGGTTGAACTGATCATATGTGTCTTTTGTAAGAGTTTTTAAAATCCCATGTATGTGAATTACAATAAATATTTTTATGAATAGAAACTAGGTAATCATTCTTCTTCAAAGAAATAGAGATGAAAGAATTTGTGATAGGAAAAGATGAAAGAAGACAGATACAAGTCCAAGAACTGATAACCAGCTGCCTAGACTCAGGCTAAGCTATTATTCTCAGATTCTCCCCAGATTTATATAAATAATATCTTCTTAATCAAGGTTTTTAGTTGCATAAATCTTATATGTTCTGATAATGAAATTCATGAAAAAGAGAAAAGGTCATTGTTGACCTTTAGAAAAAAGTACTAACCTATGTCCAGTATTTCTGGTTGAGAAAATAATTATTTCCTATAAGCAAAACTTTTATGAAAATTTCCCCTTCTATGAATACCATTTGAGAAAATTCTTGAATAGCACTTATGGTAAAACTGATTGTTAAGTATAGGGCCAAACTTTGAGCTTTGTGTTGGTTGGGCACAGAAGCAATGGCTGCCGCTTTCAAACATTAATAACTCCTTAAATTGCACATTAAAATTCCATCACATGAATTTATTATTTAAAACTCCAGTAAATTTAATATTATCTCTAAAGCAACTATTATAGAGACTTAATGGATTTCTTAATGGGATAGCATGAGACTCGTCACAGAGTTCTAATTAGAATGGAGGTCTGAGAATCAGCCAACATATGAGGAGATTATTCTAGTAATGATTTTATATTTTCAAACAAATGAAAAGAAAAACTATTGAAAACATTGAAAGAAAATGTTCACACCACACAGCTTAATTTAATGCTACTCCTTTTAATATGTATTATACATATTAGAATTTCATTATATGTGTGTGTTGTGTGCTTCAAATGTTAAATAATGGGTATATCGAGATTAGAAAATTCAACTCAATATGGACTATTTTTTGGTTTTTCGAGACAAGGTTTCTCTGTGTAGTTTTGGTGCCTCTCCTGGATCTCCCGCTCTGTAGACCAGGCTGGCCTTGAACTCACAGAGATCCATCTGCCTCTGCATCTCGAGTGCTGGGATTAAAGGCATGTGCCACCACCAGAGCGATATCCACAGCAACCACCGCCTGGCTGGACAATTTTTTTTAACACTTCTGACTTTATAAAGTCTCCCATGTGCAAGAGCCATATTTGTGTTAGGTTTCCAGTGTGCAATACAGCATACAGGAATTAGCAAGATGCCCAGTTTATACATGGATGGTAGGATATGAACTCTGGTCCTCGTGGCTGCACACTTATTCTTAATTAGTGAGTCATCTCTCTAGCCCTTACTTTTATATCTTTTCTATTATCTAATTTATTTTGATTTATGTTATATTACTTTCACAAATAAATATAAGAACATTTCTTAATTATATTGACTAAGTTTCCTTGGGATATTTATGTAACTACAGACATTAGTTACAAATGTATCATTGCATTAAGAGTTTGTTAGTTTAAATTTATTTACAAATATTATTTTCTATAAAGCATTAATGTGAATGAAATACTTTAGGTAATTCTAATTTTGAAATTAAATAATAGTAGACTATTTGAAATTACTCAATTAATAAAATATCGCTCCAAGGAAAATATCTGTAGACTCTATTATTTGTATTTATTTATTTACATCCTGACCACAGTCTCCCCTTTCTCCTCTCTTCCCATCCCCCATCTACCTCCCCTCTGCCAGCTGCCCTACTCCATCCACTCCTCCGTTTCTGTTCAGGGAAGGCCAGGCCTCCCATTGATATCAGCAAAGCATGGCATGTTAAAGTTGCAGTAGGACCAAGCATCGCCCCTTCTGGCAAACGTTTCTGTCCCACCAGTCAGCTCCCAACTAACCACACAGACTTACTATTAATTAGAAATGCTTGGCCAATTGATTAATCTTGTTGCTAACTCGCTCTTACATCTTAAATTAACCCACATTTCTTATCTATGCTCTACCACATGGTGGTACCTTTTTTCAGCATGGCATGTTCATCTCCTGCTTTCTCTGCATCTGGCTGGCAAGTCTGCCTTTCTTCTTCCCAGCGTTCTCCAGATCTGGCTTTCCCATCTAATCTATTCCTGCCTGGCTCTTGGCCAGTTACTCCTTTACTAAACCAATGAGAGCAATACATATTCACAGTGTACAAAAGGATTATTCCACAGCATTCCCCTTGTATTAAGGCTAGGCAAGGCAATCCAGTATGAGAAGAAGATTCCCAAGAAAACTCACAGAAACACCTAACCCTGACTCTATTTTCTTTTTTTAGCCTACTATCAAGGTTTTGTAGTCTCATCCTTATCAGAAGATGTTTATTGTTACTGATTTCTTCAATGTCCTACAGTCTCTGGCTGTGAAAAATATCATGACTTCATTCTATTTAACTACTTTCCTCTTCAAGTTCTAAAACAGAAAAATTCAAAGAGCACAAAGTTTCTGGAGTGATTCACAGAACTGAAGAGAAGACGAGACCTCAGGACCCATTTAGTTGGCATCTGGATCAGGAACATAGTAGGAGCTGGGGGTGGTGGGAAACTCTTCTTTTAATACTTTGGATTAGTAAAAACCTAGTGAATTTGAGTTCAAATAAACTACAACACAACATCAACTCCAAAAAGTCATATATTAAATTATTATTTTAATATCAATGGAAATCCTAAGGCATTTGTATTGTCCTATATTTCTTATAAATACTGTCATATATTTTTCAGAACTTTCAGCTATTCAAATTGTTTTTGTGCAGGTAGACTTCACTTTACATTTTTATGTTAAGTGAATTTCACTTTTTAATTTTTTTCTCTGAAAGCATAATTACTTCATCATTTCAGAACCCCCTGAATTCAAACCAAATGTGATAAAAAATGGTTCATTTTCCACAATTCAAAATATTTGCCAAATGAAGTTGATTGTCCTAAACTTGTTTCACTCATCTGCTGCCTGGGCTTTGGATTTTTTAAATATAAATGGGTGCCTCCTGTATGAGGGGAAGACACCTTTAGAATGCATGAGTTACACACTGAAAGTACTTATTGGAGGTGTAACAAAAAGGGGAATGCATTGATCATATCTCAAAAGTTAAATTCTTACTAAATATATGTTATGGACTAACTTTTTGTCCATAATTCATTAATATCACTGACAAAAAGTATAAGAACAACAAAAAAGATAAAACATATAAGATAAGGTGTTTTGATTTGCTTATACTAAATAAACACATGAATATTTTATTATATTGCATGTGATTACTATATATTCACAGTAAATTTATAGAATTTTTAATAAAGGATGGAGATATTTCAAGTGTAGCCTGGGTTTAATTCCATAATATTGAAAAATATGTAGTCAATGATTAATTTGAGAATATATATTAATTCTTAAAATATTGGTAGAGTTACTTTTATTTGTAGATAAGTATATATAATTTTAATATAAAACATTATCATTTTACATCTCAGTGTTTGGACATTGTATTTAAATTTTTCTGTCAATTAAACCTTTTATTAATTCATTCTGTTGCCCTGTAAGTCATCTCTAAGTATACGTCTAAAAAAATAGGACAATTCCAAAGCCTTGAGGATTAACATTAAAATTAAAATGATAATATAATTTATGATCTCTTACATTTGCAGTCTATGGTGGTTTATCTGAGCTCAGATCAAACACATTAGGTTTCATTAATACTATAATTTCTCTGTCATACCTCTCTGTTTTAAAAACACAAGACAACACAACCATATAATGTTTCAGAAAATAACAATCTATTCTTTTCAGTAGCCTTGTACTACATATGGTCTGCATGTTCTCTATTCACCAAAACCTCTGGCTGTGTTGTCAGAAATTCCAAAGTTAAGAAAGCCTTTGACTGTCTCCTCAAAGAGCAGACACATCTATGTTTTCAAAGTGTCATATTATTCCTGGCACACCAAAATACTCAATAAATTACCTCCAGTAAATGGATGAGTGAGTGGATGAGGAGAGAATACGTTCAGTTTTAAATCAGAGCAGGAATTGAATCAGTCACCAGGGAAGACACTTGAGCCTCCGTTTCATTAACGGGAATAATCACTTTTATAGAGTTGATCTGTGAATAAAATCAAATTATATTTCTGAACACTACGTTTCTTTTTGGCACAAGTTATTTTAGGCTCATTTTCCCATTTCCTGCATCAGCCGTGGAATCGGCTCTATCTTCAAAGAGAGCTAATTCATTATAGTAGACAGAGGGTTGGCTTGCTAGATTTATAGTATATTTTAAATTTGAAACTTGCAGATGAAAATCTTATCAGATATATAAATCTTTAATAGCAGATGAGAGGGGTTAAAAATAAATGTTTTTCATTAATTCTTATTTATAATATGTATGTTACTCTGTACTTAAAGTTAATAATTTAGTGTTGGCAGAAAAATACCTTAAGACTACAAATATGAACAATGCCAAATTCATTTTTTGTGATTTATTCAAGGATATGAAAATGAAATATCAGGAAAGCATTAATTATTATTATTTTTAATTGTGCTTGTGTGTGCATGCATGCATGCCTCTGTGTGTGTGTGTGTGTGTGTGTGTGTGTGTGTGTGTGTGTGTGTGTACCAAGCCCAGTATCATCGGATATGCTAGAGCTGAAGTTATAGGCATTTTAAGCTGCCTGATTTAGATAATGGGAACTGAATTGTGATCATTTGCAAAAACAACAAATGCTCTTAACCACTGAGAAATCTCTCTAACTTGATTATCAAAAGATTTTTATTTGTGTGTGTTTTTCACTTTTATATTCTTGTGTATGTGTGTAGTGTCCACTACTCTGCAAAGTTCATAAAAAGTAGCATTGTTTTTACTTTAGAGGCAATATATATGAAATATGTATAAGAAGTTTGAAAGTATAACTGAACTAAAATATTTAATGTATTTTATTTAAATAGTCTAGAACGTGCAGTGCATGTTTTCCATTTAAAAATTGTCTAGAGTGTAGCTGATCTTTAAAAATATTACAATTCGGTCACATGTATGTGACAGTTGTGTAGCTTGGTGAACTTGTAAGAATCCTCACAATAGGAGCAGAAGCTGTCCCTAACTCTTTTGCTGGCTTTTGGGAATCTATTCCTCATGCCGGATTGCTTTTCCCAGCCTTCATAGGAGGGGAGGTGCTTAGTCTTACAGCAACCTGATATGCCATGCTTTGTTGATACCCTTGGGAGGCCTGACCTTTTCTGAACAGAAACAGAAGAGGTGTGGATTGAGGTGAGTGTGAAGGGGAGGTGGGTGTGAAGGGGAGGAGAGAAGGGAGGGCAAAAGGTGATTAGGCTCTAAAATTAAGTAATTAATTAACTAATTAATTAAAATTAATAAATATTACAATTGCTCAGAAAGTAATCCCTAATAATTCATATTTGCTTATGTCCTTAAATGTTTCAGCTGCCAAGCTGATACAGACCTAGTGTCACTTAGGAAGAAAGAATATCAACTGAAGCATTTCTTCCATCAGACTGGCTTTTGGCCTTGTCGGTGGGGCGTTCATTAGCTACTAGTTTAGAGGGGAGTGTCCAGCATGCTTTGGACAGCACCATGCTTCAGTAGGTGTTCCTGGGCTATAGAAAAATCACTAGCTCAGCAGCTTTATCTCTGCTTCAGGTCCTACCGCCAGTTTCTTGCTTTGAGTTCCTATGCTGGCTTCAGTGAAGGACTGTTTGGTGTATTATAGTATATATTTATTAAAAAAAAATCCCCTTCTGGAATGAATAATTAGTAAAAAACTGGTCATTAATTTGAAACAGCTATTGGATGATCTTTTTCTGTTTTCTTTTTATTTCTTATTAAACAGCAGGTAGTTTATATGTTTTTTATTAAATACTTTGAAATATAAAAAGTATTTTTAGATTCATTTTTTTAAATTTATTTAATCTAACTTAATTCATTTTATTTCTGCATTGCTTAAATAAAAGTAAGTCTCCTGCTAGAAGTGATTATGAACCCTGAACTCTGAAGAATAAAACAGCTAGCCTGCCATGGAGTGTGGCGAGGATGGCCAGGGCCCATGTGTGGCTGTGTTCCAGTGGAGTACTAAAAGCAAAGAGCCTCACCGATTAAATCTTTGATGTCTTCAGCTGGGATCCTGTGCAGACCCTGTGCTCAGGCTCTGAAAACCTCTGGCTCAGAGCTTTCATGGAGCTTCAGTTGTCCACATGCATGAGGCACAAGAGCAGATCTGGAGTGCTCTGAGTACCAGGATGAGAGAGGTTCAGTGCCACCCACCGCACATGACGACCCCAGATTCACAATCCTTGAATCTGATGTATCACTTCCTCAGGAAAATTTTGCCAGTTTGTGAACGGAAGATAATCATAGGAGAAAAAAGGTAACAGATGAAAGCTGTTAAGATTGTAAAAATGTCAGTAGGATTTACAGGAAGCTCAAAATTCTAAAATGACCATAAGGAAAAGAACAAAGTTGTTATCCACCTTGAAAGAATTTTGAAATTATCAGCAATTTCAACCAGAAAATACAGAAGTACTTCTCAAAAAAAAAAAAATTCACTATTGTAATGATTGAGCTAACTTTTGATCAGTATACCCAAACAAGAATTTGCAGTCCTTCAATAAGGAACAATCACAGAGCATTCCATTTCTGTAGTTTAGACTTTTTTCATATGTGCAGCTCTAGCTATGATTATACATTGAGACAAACTCATTGAAAGTCTGCTTGAGATCATCAGTTATATATGAATGCCTGCACAGCTTCTTAACCCCTAATATTTACTCACATAATAAAAGGGAAATGTTCATACTTGTGTTTTCATGTAAAAACTCAATCCATTTTCTGGGGTCTATTTCAATTTTGTTTTTCAGTACTTTGTAACATGTAAATAGGAAGAATATTAATTATTGACCTTTGGTTTTTTTGGACTCTTGAATTACAGTATGGAGAGAGAAGGCAGTGTAACAATTTGCAAATCTGTCAGATTTTACTGGCTAGAATGTTTGTCTGTTAAATCTGTTGTGAATTTCAATGGTGTAGTAACTACTCCACATTTGCATCAAAATGCACTTGAAAAACACAGCACACTACATGCTATATTAGGATTTTATTATTCATTTGTAAGAATTAAAAGCAATGGATAAATATATGAACCTAATTTATAAGAAAATTAAATTTCATATATAATCTGACTTAGTGGAAGTTAATTTATATCATGTGATATTTATATGAGCTTCTATATATTCCTCAATATATAATTACATATATTTCTAGTATTTTCTTGAGTAATATTTTCATTTTTTTTTCTCTTTGTGTGTATGAATATTCATTGTTCATGTATTTGTGAAGGCTTAAGCTGTCTTTCTCTAATATTTCCCACATTATATTTTAATCCACGAATTCTCCCTGATCATAGCATTTGCTCTTTTGGTTAGCCTGGCTTACAAGTGAGCTACAGCCATCTCTGTCTTCACATGTCCAGCACTGTGGGTGTAGGTGCATGCAGTAAAACCTGGCTTTTGCATAAATGTTAGGATCTAAATTCATGTCCTTATATTTAAACAAATTCTTTACTACTAGATTCCCTCTGCAGTTCCAGAATCTTAATCCCCAGTATTTTAGCTTTTTAAATTGATTTTACATTTGAAAATCTTTGTGATTGAATTGTCATTTATATATGTTAATGTGGTGGTGTTGTATTCCCCAAAATATTGTGTACCCTAATAAATTTATCTGGGGTCAGGGAACAGACAGCCACTAGATACAGAAGCTAGAAAATGGTGGCACTCACACCTTTAATCCTAGCATTCCAGAGATAGAAATCCCTCTGGATCTCTGTGAGTTCAAGGCTACCTTGGAAACAGCCAAGCAAGGTAACACACGCCTTGAATCCCAGAAAGCCAGCCTTTAATCCCAGGGAGTGGTAGTAGAAAGCAGAAAGGTATATAAGGCATGAGAACCAGAAACTCGAGGCATTTGGCTGGTTAAGCATTTGGCTGGTTAAGCATTCAGGCTTTCGAGCACAGTTCACCTGAGAGCCATTGGGATGAGGACACAGAAGCTTCCAGTCTGAGGAAATAAGACCAGCTGAGGATCCAGCGAGGTGAGGTGGCTGTGGTTTGTTCTGTCTCTCTGATCTTCCAGTTCACCCCAATACCTGGCTCAGGGTTGATTTTATTAATAAGAACTTTTTTTTTGTTGTTTTTTGTTTTTTGTTTTTCGAGACAGGGTTTCTCTGTGTAGCTTTGCGCCTTTCCTGGAACTCGCTTTGGAGACCAGGCTGGCCTCGAACTCACAGAGATCCGCCTGCCTCTGCCTCCCAAGTGCTGGGATTAAAGGCGTGTGCCACCACCGCCCGGCAAATAAGAACTTTTAAGATTCCTGCTACATGTTAATGTGACATACATGTGTGACACTATATATATATATATAGATATAGATATAGATATATATAGAGAGAAATGACATATAATAGATATGTAACAAATCATAAATGTTGTATCTACCATATATATATATGTATATATATATATATAGTCTAGTGGATTTATACTGGTATGTATCTACATAAGTAAGTTCTTGTTCAAGCAATATAAAACCCTAGATTATACATGTGAAAATACACTTGAGTCAAGATGTTCTTATTCATATTTTTTAATATTTACCCAATAGTATTTATAATATGTTAACTCCAGAAAAAGGAAGATTCTTTGATGTTGACTACAGGATTTGGTCTGAAAAAGATACCTGTAGCAGAATTGTAGAAACCCATTGAAATCATTGCTGAATTGAATTGAGTTGAATTCTACTCTTTTATCTTTTAAGGAACAGTGCCAACTACTTGCTGGCCTCACAGATAGTTCTCCTTTCTGCCTCCCTCTAAGTAATACAGGTGATTACACCTATTTATGGCTTGAGAATAAGTGGCATTTGTTTACTCGTTTACAAGACATCTGTGACATACCCTCTAAGGCTCAGGGAACATTATGGAAGATCAAGAAGATAATTTAAGAATCAGGAAATAGGGAAAAGGGATGTAAAATCTGTCTTTCAGGCATAACACAGTGCAGGCCTTATCTTACAACTCTTGTGGTAAAATGTGGGACTAAATAAGAATGTGCCCATCAAAGGCTAATTAAGAGTTCAGAAGTAACTGTACCTCTGCTGTGGATATCGCTCTATATAAATAAAAGACTGATTGGCGAGTGGCCAGGCAGGAAGTATAGGCGGGACAAGGAGAGAGGAGAATTCTGGGAAGTGGAAGGCTGAGTGAGGGAGACACTGCCAGCTGCCACCATGACAAGTAGCATATAAAGATGCCAGTAAGCCACGAGCCATGTGGCAAGGTATAGATTTATAGAAATGGATTAATTTAAGATATAAGAACAGTTAGCAAGAAGCCTGCCACGGCCATACAGTTTGTAAGCACTATAAGTCTCTGTGCTTACTTGGTTGGGTCTGAGCGGCTGTGGGACTGGCAGGTGAGAGAGATTTGTCCTGACTGTGGGCCAGGCAGGAAAACTCTAGCTACAAACCTCCATCTGCAGAACTAATGATCCTGGTGAACCTCAATAGGTTGTTAAAGACGTGAGCTTTTGTTCTCAGCACCTACATCAACCTATAACTCTAGTTCAGGAGACCCAAAACTTTGTTCTGGCCTATGAGGGCACAGTTGCCACTATGAGCAGAGTCACATATACAAACATGTATAATACATTTAATTAAAAATAAAATAATATCATTAAAAATAAGTAAAAGTTTAAAATAAAATGGTCATGAGCACGACATTGTAGTTGGAAGTTTTTCTATGTCCTGCCTGGTCCCACAGCCTCTTAGACCCAAAAAAACATACAGAGGCTTATATTATTTTCAAACTATGGCCATGGCAGGCTTCTTGCTAACTGCTCTTATATCTTAAATTAGCCCATTTCTGTAGATCTATACCTTGCCACGTGGCCTGTGGCTTCCCAGTACTTTACATCTTGCTTCTCCTGGCCTTAGCTAGCAGCATCTGCCCCACTCTCCTTTCTTCTCCTCTCCCCTATCCTCTTCGATTTTCCCACATGGCTCCATCCTTCCCTGCCATAGGCCAATTTAGCTTTATTTATCAACCAATCAGAACAATACATATTCACAGCATACATAAAGACATCCCACAGTACAACATGCTTTAAAATAAAATGTAACATAGGATATAAAAATATGAATGTTTTGTATGCATTATTTTGTAATAACTAGAATTACAAATTATCCATATAAAGTACAAAATCAAGTATTTTCTTGGGGGCATGGAAGGCAAATGAGTAATGTAACTTTTTTTTAATTATCAATTGCAACTTTAAAATGTAAAGGGTGGGTGTGGGAGATAAATATCTGATGCATGTCCATATACGTCTATATATCTCTATAAACAACCAACACTAAGATGATAATATAATCAGGTTCTCTCAAAATATTGATCAAAGAGTTCATAAATCATTTTTAAATTATATTGGTTTTACTGTACTTCTATGTCTCACATTGCTATGCTTTCCTAAACATGCAAACTTTTATTATAAAAAATATGTCATGTCATCTTTCATCCTTAGTATGCATGCAAAACCCAGGTTTAGTTCAACTAACTAAAAAAAAAAAAAAAAAAAGAAAATGATCTCTTCAGTATTTGAAGGAAAAACTTTTGAATAGAAGCAAGAATGAATTCAACCTCTGGGAAAGAAGAAAAACTTAGCTTCTTTTCATTAAACACAAGGGGAATGACAAGTATAACTTAAACTACCTTGTGGCTATAAACAGTTCCTTTGTGTTCAGTGAACATGATGGAATGAGAACTCTCTTCTACACTGGAAATGGGGTGCTGAGGTATAGAAAAGTACTTTCTGATACATGACATGTAAAACTAAAAACCAGAAATCCTCTGTTAATCTTATACCTATCCATTTGTACAATGATCTCTATCAAATGAATGCATGTACCAGCATCACTGTCTTCAGCAATGTATTATTCAAAACATGGCATTACTTTGAAAAAAGTACTTAATTGCTCACGATATTAGAAGTACAGGCATGAGAAATTCTGAATGTTAAAGTGAGAATTCTCTGAGACTTCCTGCCAAAACTAATAGACAATTCCCGTGGAAGAGCTGGCCACCAGAAGCAGTGATGAGAACATGAATGAACTGTTTTGTATTGCTCACCTTGCACTACTCAATTTCCAGAGTTTTCATATCCTAGTTCTACTTATGTAATTTGCAGAGTTAGCACTATCCATAGGAAGCCTTAAAATAATTGAGCTCATAAGTATCCCCTCATTTTAGTTATATATTATTTCTATTTGAAATGCTTATTATAAAACAGTGTGAGATGGTGTCACTGTATGTCTTGACATAGGTGTGTGGGTTCATGCAGTTCATGGAAAGAAGACTCAGAGACATCTTAAGAATGAATATAGCCTTTCATGGATGAAAGGGCGTCCAGCCTCAAAGTACTGAAGCCCCTTCCTTTCACCTAGGGAATTTTTATTTCTCAACAATACAGTTTAACCAGTTAATTCCTATATGGTCATAAAAACCTGAAAGGAGCTCCCAACAATACAATGCCAATGCAAATTACTCAATTTCTCAGGTACCATGGTTTTCTGAACCAAGTTTTGCATAAGCCTTTGTATCCCCGGGGAAACTCTGAGACAGGATTCACAGAGAGGGCAACAAGGGAAACAAAAGGTATCTGCTAAACAAAAGGTGAATTAGGGTTAGGTGCTACTCTCTGGAGCCAGGCCAGGTGCAGCTCAGTAGGAATGCAGCCACAGATCCTGCTTTTTATTTTAAAAAATCAATTATGTTGTAGGTTATGCAGCCTTACAGAAAATACAGTCTTTTTTCTATCTATTTGTCTCACAATCTTATGTAAGTATACTAAAACACATTTTAAAGCCAACAAAGTTACTATTGCTAGAATAAGGGTACCACCTACTAGGATAAGAAATCCATTAAAGTGATTTGTAGGATTGAATGAGACTATAGGATCTGCTAGATTTTCTATAATGTCCATTCCTGTCATATCAGGTAACATTTTTGCAAAAGTTACTTTGATTTCTTTCTGTAAATCATAAACCATTTGAGAAGAATTAGGGTGACCCAACAAATGCATGCTAATCTTCTCCCAACCACACTTGCTTTTATTAAATCTTAAGGGTGTGATACAATAAAAAGGAACATTTCCAATCACATTTTAATTTTATCTGCTCCTTCAAAATTTCTAACTGATTCCCTAACAATACAACAGCTTGCCTTAATTCAGCTAATTCATTTACTATCTCATTATCAGTCTTATTTTGTTTAGTCCAAAGTTCTGAATGTCTATGCCAGTCTCTAATGAATTCAGTGGTTTGGATTTCTTTATGAAGTGCCACTCCAGCTGTTGCTGATGTAGTTGTCAATGTAATGATTCCCATAATAACTGCAACCACCCTGTTAGTTATTCTACGGCACTGCCCCTCATGGCTGATCGCCACCTGTGGCAGCCATGCTGGCAGAGGAGCGTGCAGTAGGATGGTCTGTATGTCAAATTACTCTGATTGGTCAATAAATAAAACACTGATTGGCCAGTGGCTAGGTAGGAAGTATAGGCGGGACTAACAGAGAGGAGAAAAGAGCAGGAAGGTGGAAGGAAACAGCCAGCTGCCGCCAGGACAAGCAGCATGTAAAGATGCCGGTAAGCCACGAACCATGTGGCAAGGTATAGATTTATAGAAATGGATTAATTTAAGATATAAGGACAGTTAGCAAGAAGCCTACAACGGCCATACAGTTTGTAAGCAATATAAGTATAGTGGTATTCTATTTGTACTGAAATGTGATTTTATTTGTATGTTAATAAATAAAGTTGCCTAGGGGTCAGAGCTAATAGCAAGCCATAGCAGAAACTGAGCGGTGGTGGTGCACGCCTTTAATCCCAGCACTTGGTAAGCAGAACTAGGTAGATATCTGTGTGTTCAAGGATATAGCTAGCATTGGGGACACACACCCTTAATCTCAATACCAACCATACAAAACTTGGGAGGTTTGTACAGAGAGGCCGTGACGAGACAGCCACGTAGTTGGGTTTACAACCAATGAGAAGGAAGAACCAGAACTCTTTATAAATCAAACGCACAGGAAGAAACTCCCTTTTCGGAGAGGTCTCTGGGCGAGAGAGACTAGCTGGCGGAAAGTGAGTAAGGCTCCTAGCTCTGACCTCTTTGGCTTTCACCTTTACATTGGCTCTGTGTTTCTTATTTAATAAGGTGGTTGGTTACATCTACATATAAGTCTCTGTGTTTACTTGGTTGGTTCTGAGCAGCTGTGGGACTAGCAGGTGAGAGAGATTTGTCCTGACTGTGGGCCAGGCAGGAAAACTCTAGCTACAGGAGCATGCTGATTAAAAGAATCATAGCCATGGTTACCTTTTTAGAGCTTTATTTGGGGGGAGAGAGAGAGAGAGAGACAGAGGGGGGAAGGAGAGAGGGGGGCTGATGGGAGGAAGGAGCAGAAAAGAGAGAGAGACAGAGAGCCCACCCGCTTTTTAGGCTGGGATGCCGTCGAAGGCTGATGACGTAATTAAGGACCAAATCCTTACATCCCAGACTTTCCCTTATTATATATATAAAATTAAAAAAAAAAAAAAACAGGTGGATGGGACTAGGGGCGTCGTTCCTCACAAAAACTGCTTCCAGCTGACTTTTGGATGTTGGTTGGCTCTGGGGTGAATGGAGAAGAGGAGTTTTCCAAGGTAGACAGGCGTTGTGGGATTCTGTCTGTCATCCATTTGCTCTGGAGACATGTATCCCTCTTGGCTGTGGCTGGGAACTTTTTGTTTGACATGATGCTGGTGACACAGAAAAAAAACTTTTAGCTGTTACAGTTTCTTATTTGATGATCTCTGGACTCCAGTTCTGTGGTGGTCCTGTACCATTAGCTAAACAGTCAGTTAGAACAGGGAACTGGGAAGAGAAATGCTTGTGGTGCATGAGAATTTTTTTTTTTTTTTTGGAATTAGGGACAAGGCAAAGATCAGGGCCCTGTCTGCATGCACGTGAGAAACACAGGCAATGGATCTGGAGTGAAGCAATGAGCTCTTATTTTAGGTGGAAATATTTTTTCATTAAGTAACTCTGAAAGTGCAATTAAATCTCTCCAGAGGTGGTAAGACTGTCCTCTGTACCTGACAATAAAGGAGAGGTGGCATCCCAAAACTCCCAGGACTGAGTCAGTGGCTCTGGTGTCCAGAAGGAAAGAAACGGATCGCTTCCCTGCTGTGTTCTGGGTTCCCTGCCTTGTCTGTAGCCAAGCCTATGTCTGCTGGAGGTCTTAGCTTGATGTACCCATGCATCTTGGTGCCTGGGGGCAGTCAGCTGACTCTTTGTCTTTTTGGGCGGCACCTTTAACAAGGCTGTTGATGGCCTGGCAGGACATTCGCTAGCCCTGCGGCCTTTTCCTCACTTAAAACAGGGCCCCAACAGCTTTTGGGAGTCAGCGGGTGCCAGCACTTGGCAATTTTGTTTTCAGGCTTTTATCTCTTCCCTGGCACACCTTACATGCCACAGATCACTCTTTTGCCTGTGGGGTCAGGAGCCTTGGTCTCCAGATGCTTAAGTTTTAGTCGGGGAGGTCTGGGGAAAAGAGACGGATTTTACTCCATGTTCTGAATTTTTTTTTTTTTCTGATGATTGATGGCTTAAGGACAGCTTTTGGAAGATCTGTCAGTAGGCAGATTATAAACCAATACTTTTGGAAGACTTGTCTGAGGCTATAAGATGATTTTTTTGGTTTAAGAGCCATCCTGACTACTGTAAACTTATGTGTATGGATCTTAGCCACTTCCAGACCCGTCTGTGTTTCTCAAGGCAGTTTGAGAATGAGTGGGTGGAGTTAAGGTGAGTTAGGGTGAGTCATCGAAGCTGCCCAAGCCCATCCATTTGAGCCCGTCCAAGCCCGCCCATTGCTGGCGAAAGTCAGACAGAAAAGGTTGCACATGGAGATGCAGAACTGGGGAAGGAGAAGGGTTTAGAACTTTAGCAGAAAGCTTGGAGATAAAGTAACTCTTATTTGCCCGTTCGCTGGCAGAAGTTCCCAAGACGTTGTTATTCAGCCAGGTTTACCAGTGCCCGCCCCTATCCGCCAATGTATCCACCCCTTGGCCCATGACTGTAGCTGAGAGAAAAAATAAAAAATTAAAATAACAAACCAGGATCAGACTACAATCTTGGGCGTCCCCAAAGAGTGGAGAGAGATCCATGAACCAGCTCAGGTCACGAGTCCTCTTCGTCAAGGGATCGTGAGGGCTGTGGCTGCACTGCAGTTGATCCACCCAGTAGACCCAAGACAGCATTTACTTCACCGTCAGAAACAAAATTGTGCTGTTGCCAGTACAGCCCGAGGACAACCACCGGGGTGTCCGTCGCAAAGAATATAGCTCAGACTACAGCCACGAGAACAGCAGACTTACTGTGGTGAAGAATCATGGCAGTAGTGGTGTGAGGGTCCAGCGGAGGCAGCGAGGGACGCGCATGCACTCATGGTCTCCTGGTCTCGCTGGATGGGGGAAGAGGCGGCAAGCGGCAGCAGTCAGCAGGTCCTCGGTGCTTGGTGGTGTATCCGAGTCTGAACGGCACCATTGTTGCTTATTTCACGGCACTGCCCCTCATGGCTGGTCCCACCTGAGGCAGCCATGCCAGCGGAGAAGCATGCTGATTAAAAGACTCATAGCCATGGTTACCTTTTTAGAGCTTTATTGGGGGGGGGAGGGAGAGGGAGAGAGAGGAGGAGAGAGAGAGAGAAAGAGATGGGGGAAGGAGAGGGGGGGCCGACGGGAGGAAGGAGCAGAAAAGAGAGAGAGACAGAGAGCCCACCCGCTTTTTAGGCTGGGACGCTGTCGAAGGCTGATGACATAATTAAGGACCAAATCCTTACACACCCGTCCAACCATTTGACGTGTTCTTTTTAATAATCTTTCAGTGAGCTTCTGAACCAGGATCATCACAGGATAGCTTTGTCATGGCCTTGACAACTTCACTGGTATCCAGAATGCTGGTCTTACTCTAAGAATATATAAAATTTCAAAGGTCAAATTTAAAACATACTAGAATTAACACAGGTATGAAGAGTGCAGCATTCACAGGTGATGCTATAATTATTTGGTACCATTGTACAGGCCCCTTTAATAGCACATAAGGTAACGGTACACATGCCATAATAGAATGGCTTTGATTGAGTCTAAAAGACAGAGTGTACTTATCATCCTTTGTTTAATTTTCCTTCCCCGCCTTATAAGAGAGGGTGGAAGGCATTTGCCAATTTCCACAAGATAGTCTGAATTAAATTGCCAAATTTCAGGAGAGGATTTGCCATTCCAACTCCATGCCACCAAATAGGTTCATTAATAGAAGCACTGAGTCTGGGTTACCTCACCCAGGATGATATTTTCTAGTTCCATCCATTTAACTGCAAATTTCTTGATATCATTGTTTTTTACTGCTGAGTAGTATTCCATTGTGTATATGTGCCACATTTTCTTTATCCATTCTTCAGTTGAGGGGCATCTAGGTTGTTTCCACGTTCTTGCTATTATGAATAGTGCTGATATGAACATAGTTGAGCATGTGTCCTTGTGGTAAGATTGAGCATTCCTTGGGTATATGCCCAAGAGTGGTATAGCTGGGTCCTGAGTAAGATTTATTCCCAGTTTTCTGAGAAACCGTCATACTGATTTTCAGAGTGGCTGTACTAGTTTGCATTCCCAACAACAGTGGAGGAGAGTTCCCCTTGCTCCACATCCTCTCCAACATAAGCTGTCTTCAGTGTTT
Organism: Peromyscus attwateri; assembly: GCA_902168425.1. Lineage (NCBI taxonomy): Eukaryota > Metazoa > Chordata > Mammalia > Rodentia > Cricetidae > Peromyscus > Peromyscus attwateri. Next base: position 36,528 of record CABHPP010149250.1, read on the forward strand.
TTGATCTTAGCCATTCTGACAGGTGTAAGATGCTATCTCAGAGTTGTTTTGATTTGCATTTCCCTGATAACTAAGGATGTTGATCAGTTCTTTAAATGTGTTTCAGCCATTTGAGATTCTTCTGTTGAGAATTCTCTGTTAAGCTCTATAGTCCATTTTTTAATTGGATTGTATGTGCTCACTCATAAGTAGATACTCGATATGAGGGAAGGGATGGCCAGACTGCAACCCACAATTCCAGAGAGGCTAGCTAACAGGGAAAGACCCTAGGAGGGACACATGGATGACACAGTGAAGGAGAAGTAGATGAGATCTACATGAGCAGACTGGGTATGGGGGGGGGTGTCAGAGGGCGAGGAGTAGGGAATGAGAACATAGGGAAATGGGAGGGTCAAGCTGGATCAGGGACAGAGTGGGAGGGAAGGGAGGGAGATACCATGATAGATGAGGACATCATGGTAAAAGGAAGAGGCAGGGTGCTGGGGAAGCTCTCAGGAATCCACAAGGATGTCACCACCTTGTACTACTGGCAGTGGTCCAGAGGGTGCCTAGACTGGTCTACTCTGGTGACCCGTCTAGCGAATACCCTATCATCATAGAGCCTTTGTCTAGTGACTGATGGAGGCAGGTGCAGAGATCCATGGCCAGGTGCCAGGCTGAGCTCCGGGAATCCAATCAATAAGAGAGAGGAGGGATTCTGTAGGCAGGGAACATCAAGATCATGACGGGAAGAAGTGCAGAGATGACCTGCTACATTATTGGAGGCACATGAACTGTAGACTAGTGGCTGTGAAGCCCCCATGGGACTGGACTAGGCCCTCTGGATACAGAAGACGATTATTTGGCTAGAACTGTTTGGGGAGCACCCAGGCAGGGGAATCGGGATGCGTCCCTGGTGCATGGGCAGGCTTTTGGAAATCTGGTAGCTATGGTGTGGCACCTTGCGCAGCCTTGGTACAGTGAGAAGGGGCTTGGACCTGCCTAGGCTCAGTGTGCTGGGCACTGCTGACTCTCCATGGGAGACCTTGATTTAGGGGATGTGGGGTGGCTTGGGAGGGAGGACTGGGAGATGGGAGGAGGGAGGAGGTGGCATCTGTGGGTGGTATGTAGAGTGAGTAGAAAATTTCTTAATAAAGAAAAAAATGAAAAAAAAAAGAAAAAAGAAAAAAAAGAAGCACTGATTTCCACAGTTCCATTTATATTATACTGTTTCCATCTTAACTCTGAGTGAGAATATTTCCCTTGAGGGCTGCCATAAGGGCTCCTTGGGAAATATTAATTAGCACTCGAGGTTTCTCACTCTTACAATGTTGCCAGTGTACCCAGTGAGATTTGTTGTTGGTAACCCTCATCTCATAGAACAGTAGATTTATGGAACTAGTAGCATTAATCTCTTGTCCTTTAAAACCAGATGCATGAAGTATATAAAACTTATTACGATAGTCTTGGGTAGTATTGACTATGGATAGCCATACTTGAGAGGTTATTTTTAGGCATTGAATTCCATTTCCCATGCAAATTCCTTGTACTCCAATGGTGTAATTGTCAATCACTTTGTCCTCCTACATTGGGTGAATGGGACCTCAACTGTCATAAGGACCAGGTAACTAAGATGATTCATTAACCACTATAGGACTATTCCTATCTCCTCAACTTACTGCTATGTTAATTGGAGAAATGGTGGAAATAAGCCCAATAATTATGATCCATCCCTTTTACCTGCATCCTTACTGAAAGACCCTGAGTTTTTAGGCCTAACCCCCCTTAGGAACAAGGAACTAAAGTGTTTTGCTGGGAACAAGGAACTAAAAGTGATTCTCAGAAACAAGGAACTAAAGAACAGAATTGCTAAACCACAGTCAAGATGACTGTTGAGATAGGCTGCTCAACTGCAACCTTTGCCCACACCCCGATGTGAACACCCCCTAGAAGTTCTCCGAAAAGCCTCAACTGAGCTTAAGGTAATTTTATTGTAATCATTAAAAAAATAGAATTTAATTGAGAAAAGACTGCCTCTAATATAGCCTAAAGATGAATATATGTTGGCTGTGAAACTACAAAAGCCTTCACTTAGAAAAAGGAGACTTGAGTTCCTCCATTCTTAGACCCAGGCTCCTGGGCTACTGGAATTGGGTTACTGGAACTAGCTGGTCTAGATTCCAGGAAATGAAGACTGCTTGACCACTGAATGTCACAAGACATCAGGTGATGGTGACTGTTTGACTATAGAATGTCCTAACCCTAGTCTCCATGGTGATTGTTTGACCACAGTATGTCCCCACCTAAGGGCAGCCAATAAGAATTGGTGATGGGCACCCACCCTATGATTAAGCCATGATTATGTGGAAAGTCCCTGGACACGAACCAATCAAAATGAAAATGTATGAAAGCTGTAATTTTGTGGTTTTTGCCTTTAAAAAGTGTGTGTGACTGCAGCTCAGGGCTTCTCTCACTCAGTGGAGGGGAGATGCCCATTTGTACAAATGCCTGAATAAACCCTCTTGCAGCTTGCATTGACTGGACTGGAGTCTGGGTTCTTGGGGCACCCACCCAAGAAGGTAGTACCCTGAGTCTGGGGTTTATCACTTACCACAAAAAGCATAGCAAGAAATAAGTTTGTATCATTCAGAGACTTGTGAGTCCTGCGAAGTATCATCTCTCCTTTGACACACAAACTCTTAAGCTGTCCCCAGGTGGGAGAATTAGTTGTTTGTTGCAAAGGTCTTCTATGTCTTGACTTTGGCAGAGGCATTCCTGCATCTGCAGCATCTTAGAGATGTCTTTTGTTCATGGCAGATTTTTATCAATTTCCATGGAATCCACAATTTATTATCTCCTGTGGATAACCTCAGCCCTAACTTAACACTTTCCCTGGACTACTTTGATGTTAAAATATTTATAATACATGGGCTGACTCGATTCAGCAATTCTTTCCATAACTCAATTTTGTTCCTGTTTCATTAGCAAAAATAAACTTAATTTAGTAGAGCATTGTGCAGTCTATCTCTGGGTGTCCTCATATACCCCTTCTGTTTAACAAATATCTCTTTATAAGGTCTAATCTATTCATATAAGTATTTTCCAATTTACATTCTACCAAGGCTAATTCTTTTTTAGCCTCAGCTGTTAACTGTCTTGGACTGTTTAAATCTGAGTCATTTTGCAAAATTTGAAGCAAACTAGTTAACTTTTGAGTAGACAATCCAATTGTAGGCCGTAACCAGTTAATATCACCCAATAATTTTGGAAAATCATTGAGAGTGTGTAGTCAATCTTTCCTAATCTGTACCTTTTTGGGCTGAATTCTCAGTTTATTTAATTTATAGCCTAAATAGCTAAGAAAACCTCCTCTTTGTATTTCTTCAGGATAAATTTGCAATCCCCAACAGGATAAATTTTTCTATACTACATTAAATATTCTTTCTAAGGTATCTGTATCAGAAGCAGCCAATAAAATATCATCCATATAATGGTAAATAATAGACTAAGGAAATTGTTTACAAGTAATTTCCAATGGTTGATTTACAAAATATTGACATAAAGTTGGGCTACTGGCAGTGGCCCCTTCTCTAAATTTGGATAGCCAATTCCTGTCCTATCCTGTCTTTGTATAACCTGAATAGCCTGTGACCTTCCCTTATAATTTTTCCCAATGCTCTTTCCAGGAATATATCCCAATTTAAACATCAATATATGATCTGTTTCTGAAATTGTAGGAATATTAATTTGAGCTCCCCATTGTTGTGACAAATCTCTTTTTCATAAATTTATGGCTGTATCAGCCATATTTAATCCACTCTACATTCTGTTTTATTTGAGATAAGGTTCAAAGGCCTACAAATTGAGCAGAGACTTTTTTTGAGACTTCTTATAGAGGCCAGTTGGGATTCCAGGATTCTTGTGAAATTATAGATATATCCAGCACCAGAATCCAAAAATCCTTCAATCTCAATCCTATATAATTTTACTTTTAATTTAGGCTGCTTATCATTGGTAACTGTTTGCCAAAATACCTTTTTCCCTGTACATCCAAAGCCTCTAGTTCTGCATATAGGCACCACTTTGCATTTAAGATATGGAAGCAATAATAACTGAGCAATTCTATCACCAGCTTCTATTTCCATGGTCCTTTTTACATAAGCCATCTATAAAAGCATTTAATACAATCTCTATAGGGTTTTAAGAGGTAACTTTAGGCAATACTCTGGAATATTTTTATAAAGTCTTAAAAAAAGGGGATCCTTTTTTATAGATCCCAAGTAACACATTAATGCAACTTGCCAATTACTAACAATGTGGACCAAACAATTTACCTGTATTTTATTTAGTGAAAAAATAATTTTGTGACCTCTTTATCAGTAACAGATTATTTTCTTTGGGTTTTATCCTAGCAATCACATTATTTAATAAGCTAACAACACAATCTGTTTCAGGGGTTACATTTCTATAGAATTTAACCAATAATTTCTGGAAAGCAACTGAAAGAGCAGAGCCAAATTCACAGTAATAATCAACAGACAAGAGTATAACATATAGTTTAAAATTATGAATTTTGTTCCTTTAGTTTATCTGTCAAGAAAATCAAACATTCACCCAAACATTTATTAGACAATCAAAAGAAGAAAACTTTCTCTATATAATAAATGATTAATATCTCTGGAAATTCAAACAGCATTGATTTAGCATTCCATGTCCTGACTGAAATTGTTCTTCGCCAGAAGTTGAGCCCATTTAAACTCTCTCTTTCTCCCAAGAAGGGACTACTAATAATGAGTTATTCTCACCATTAGGGAAAAATAGAAAACATTTCCCACAAAGGGATCTTTGATATTGAGTTATTTCCATTCTGAGGGAAAAATAAAAAAACATTCAAACCAAAGTTAGCAAACAGACAACACAATTCTAAGCTATGGGTTTGATGTTCAGGCTGCAGCAGTGAGTCTACCTGTTGATTCTCTGTAATTCAGATGGAGCTGCTCTATGCTGGCAGGCAGAAAGAGTTCAGAGTTCTAGCTATCCTGAAATTTTTATATTGGAATGTGTCTTGTATTCCTCTATTACTACTGGGAAGAGGCTTTTTTCCTTTCCTTTATTTTTCTTTTTACAGGGCCTTATAATCTTTGGGCATAGTTTTTTACCAGAAAAATCCTTTTTTCTTGATAAAAAAAATTCTCCCTTTTCTAACAGGAATTTTTTAAAATTTCCTTTCCTTTGCTCTTCTCTATTGGGAAGATTTCCTTTTTTATTTTCTTCTTTTCCCTTTTCTCTGTTGAGAAAGGTCTTTTTTCTTTCTTTATTTCCTGTCTCTGGAGCCACTGTATTTCTATCTTTAAAAATTATGTAGCTACCACCTTTTTATTTTTATGAGCATTTTAGCAACTGTACATTTTGTTGCTCCTGAGATGGGAGTTTAAATTCTCCATGACCCTGCTGATCCTGGAGTCCTCTTACCCTGTGAGCAGTTCCCTCCAGATCTTAAGATGGTCAGCTCCTCTGTCCTTCTTCAGATCCATTGTCCTTCTTCAAGCACCATGTTGGGCACAAATTGTCACTGGGTATCATTACACAGGTGTGTGGGTTCATGCAGATCCATGGAAAGAAGACTCAGAGGCATCTTAAGAATTAATATAGCCTTTCATGGCCGCAAGGGGGTGCTGTGGGATGTTTTGCATGCTGTGAATGTGTTGCTCTGATTGGTTGATAAAAAAAACTCTGATTGGCCAGTAGCCAGGTAGGAAGTATAGGCAGAATAAGCAGACAAGGAGAATTCTGGAAAGACGAAGGCTTAGTGAGGCCAGCCCACCATCCAGGGAGCAGCATGTAATGGCACACAGGTAAAGCCATGGAACTTGTGGCGAAACATAGGATTAACAAAAATGGGCTGACTTTAAGTGTAAGAGCTAATCAGTAGGAAGCCTGAGCTAATGGCTGAGCAGTTTTAATTAATATAAGCCTCTGTGTGTTTACTTGGGTCTGAGCAGCTGCAGACCAGGCAGGACACAGGAGAAAAAATTCAACTTCAAGGGGGTCCTAGCTCAAAGTACTGAAGCCCCTTCCCTTTACCTCAGGCATTTTTATTTCTCTACATTACAGTTTAACCAGTTAATTTCTATATACTCAAAACAACCTGAAAGGAGCTCCCAACAATACAATGCCAATGCAAATTACTCGATTTCTCAGGTACCATCGTTTTCCGGGTTTCCTGAATCACGTTTTGCATAGGCCTTTGCATCCTTGGGAAACTCTGAGACAAGATTCACAGAGAGGGCAACAAGGGAAACAAAAGGTGTCTGCTAAACAAAAGATGGATTAAGGCTAGGTGCTACTCTCTGGAGCCAGGCCAGGTGCAGCTCAGCAGGAATGCAGCCACAAGATGGGATAGTATAGAAATTAAAGAAAACACACTCACTGAGCAAGGGAGCTGAAGAAATGGCTCAGTGGTTAAGAACATTTTTTTTTTCTTGCAGAGGAGCCTGTCTTGATTCCCAGCACCCAACTGGTGGCTCACAAACATTCATACCTCTACTTCCAGGGAACACAATGTCTTCTTTTGAACTCTGCTGGCATCAGGAATGCACACACAGGCATGCATATGAGCAAAACACTCACACATATATAAAAAATAAAATAAACTCAAAATTATTTATAATCATTATTGATACTATCATAGAAAACAGGAGATGTGAAAATATTGGTATATGACAATAGTGTTTTAGAATGTCTCTGTTTTAAGCTTCTTTCTTATATTACCATCCCTGTAGAAGATAACATTTACTTCTAAGTCCTATCTGTAACAAAGAATACAGTCTAGATTAACTGTGAACTATTGTTTAATTACTGTAATTCAGAAGTTTCTGGGAATTACAGACCAGCATGTTGGAACTCTCCTGTAATCCAGTACTACAAAGGCTGAGGCTGCTGCCTACCTAAACCTTGTAGTCAAACAAAACCAAAACTAAAACAAAAAATAAATAAGAATTTTAGTTAAGAAAATATTCTTGTGATACTAGGAACTATTTAAAAAATCTTACTCATATTTTAATATTTATTTGATTGGTTCACAGATTTAGAAGTTTTAAATATAATGTGACTGCAAATAAGACACGAGAGCAAAATCATTTAAAAAATACAATAATACATAAATAATTTAATCCTGCAAACCTAACATGTGATCATCATGAAGATACGTACACAGGAGACACAAATCTACCTGATCATAAATCATTTGCTGTATTGCAATGTCTGGTCACAATGAAAGATATGGTATATACACATATACACACTTACAAAACATACAACAAAACATCTCTATCCCTTCTTCCATTGCCTCATGTAATTCAAAATTAGTGCCTCAACACACATACCCATCAATTTCACACCTGCTTTTGGTATTTATATATCTATTGTATTTAATATCTTCTTAAACCTTATTTCTTTTGTGACAAGGAATGCCAATTCCTTATGTTCAATTAGTATTATCTTGATATTGCTGTGGTACCATTTAAGTCATATTTTGTTGCTCTAATGTTTCCCCTTCTAAGTTGAGTTCCTTATATTATGAAAATGTTAGCTTACCAATAGATACATGTCATTTCCAGTAAAAATACATTACCAAAGACATATGAACATCATGCCTGAATGTAGAAAAGTATATTATAATCTAGACCAGTGGTTCTCAACCTTCCTAATGCCATGACCCTTTAATAGAGTTCCTCATGTTGTGATGAAACCCAACCATGAAATTATTTTCATTGCTACTTCAAAATTGTAGTTTTGCTACTGCTATGAAGCATAATGTAAATATCTCACATGCAGGATATGTTACCCCTGTGAAAGGATTGTTCAACGCTCATGAGTCATGACCCACCAGTTGAGAAGCAATAATCTAGACATTAGTAACTCCTGAGTTATTTTCCTAAAAGTTATTCTGTATTAGAGGTAATTTTCCTCTTTGATATGCTTAATGTGGTTATCATACCCAGCAAAACTGAGCCAATTCAAGTTGTGATGACATTCAGATTCACTCATGAGTAATGTCCTGTTTCCCTTTATCACCACCACAAGCAACACAGCACATCTTGGTCTAATCACCAATGATTATGATAAACAAAAAAAAAAAAAAAAAAAAAACCTGTGATGACATTCAGATTCACTCACAAGTAATGTCCTGTCTCCCTTTATCATCACCATTAGCAACACAGCACATCTTGATATAAGCACCAATGATTATGATAAAAGAAGCAAAAGCCTGAATCAACAAAGCCACTGTCTTTAGAGGGAATCACTTCATCTACATGCAGCAAGACTCCTGAAATTTAATTTTAACACTAGTAGACTAGCCAAGTACTAGTTGATATTGTTTCAACTTCAGAATTCTGTTAGAAAACTTTATTTTCTAAAGAGGACACTAAGGTTACAAATATATAATATGAGTGTACTATGTTTTAAATTTCCCCAAACCATTTAAACTGTTGACTATTATGGTTTTTTATTGTTATTTAGGCATTATGTGACCAGTTATATTATTTTAGAGTAGGTAATTGAAGAATGCACAATTATTAGCTGGAAAATATATCGTTTCTTGTTTATTCATGACTGGAAAAATGTTAATAGTGGTTTTAATATATACATTTATAATCTAACTTGTAAATAATTAAAATAATAATATATAAACTTTTCAACATTTTTACATTTATTTATATTATGTGTGATTATGTGTGTGTGCTGTGTATGTGTGTGTTGTATATGTGTGTGTCTTGATGTGATGCAGGCCAGAGAAGAACTTTAAGAGTGAATCTTTCCTTCTGCAATGTGGGTCCTGGGTACTGAATTCAGGACATCAGATTCGGTGGCAAAAGCTTTTTCCCACTGAGCCATCTCACTGGCCCAGGATATACAATGTTTAATTCTTTTTTGTTTTGTTTTTATTCTTCTTTTATATATTAGATCTCCAACATAGTTTCTCCTCCCTGCACTCCCCCCAATCTCTCTCCTCAACTCCCCTCTTCCCCAGATCCACACCTCCTTAGTCTTCCCTCAGAACAGAGTAGGCCTTCCAGGGACATCAACCAAACACATCATAATATGCTACCGTAAGACCAGGTGCATACCATCACATCAAGGCTGGACTAGGCATCCTACTAGGAGGAAAAGGGTCCTATAAGTAGGCAAAAGAGTCTGCAACCACCTCAGCTCTCACTATTAGTAAACCCACAAGAACACCAAGCTTCTCGGTGGTAGCATATATACTGTAGGTCAGACCCCTACAGGCTCCCTGATCTCCACCAGCTCTCATGAGTCCTGGTGAATAGATTCTGTGGGCCTTGTTCTTATGGTGTTCCTGACTCCTCTTGTTCCTCTGATTCTTCCTCCTACTGCTCCACAGGTCTCTTGAAGCTCCACCTAATGCTTGGCTGTGAGACTCTGCATTTGCCCCTATCAGTTGCTGGATGAAGTATATGGTCTCTTGATGACAATTCTGTTAGGCTTCAGTCCTAGAACACTTAGCAGACAGGATAAACTGTAGGTCGAAAGTTTTGTGGCTGGGTTGGTGTTCCAATCCTACTTGAAGCCTTGCCTGGTTATAAATAATAATAATAATAATAATAATAATAATAATAATAATAATAATGCCCATTTCAGGCTCTGTGTTCCCAGTTACTAGTAGTCTTTGTAAGGATTACTCTTGTAGATTCCATGGAGTTTTGATTGCACTAGGCTTTATTCTCACCCTCCAAATGTCCCCATAATCCTAGTTTTTCTGAGTATTTTCTTCTCCACTCTCCCACAGTTCCTCCTGTTCCCATCCCTACTTGCTCCCAGTCCACCCTTGAAATCTATTCTATTTTCCCATCCATAGGGAGATCCTAGAGTCTCCCCTTATGCCTTCCTTGTTACTTAGCCTCTCTGGGACTGTGGATTGAAGCATGATTATCTTTTAATTTGCAGCTAATATCTACTTATGAATGTGCACATACCATATTTTTCTTTCTGGGTCTGGTTTACCCCACTCAGAATGAATTTTTTCAAGTTCCATCCCTTTGCCTAAAATTTTTGTGATGTCCTTTTTTATGATGGGTAAATAATACTCCATTGTGTAAACATGCCACATTTTCTTTATCCATTCTTTGGTTGAGGGATATCAATCTTGTTTCCAGTTTCTGACTATTATGAATGAAGCTTCTAGGAACATATTTGAGCAAGTGTCCTTATGGTATGATTGAGTGTCCTTTACCTATAGGCCCAGAAGTGGTATAGCTGGATCTTAAGGTAGACCTATTCTAAATTTTCTGAGAAACTGCAATATTGATTTCCAAAGTAGTTGTCCAAGTTTGCATTTCCACCAAGAGTGGAGAAGTGTTTCCCTTGCTTCACATCCTCTTCAGCATGAGCTGTCACTTGTTCTTGGATCTTAGTCATTCTGACAGGTGTAAGATGGAATGTCAGTGTTGTTTTGATTTGTATTTCCATGAGTGTTAAGGATGTTGAACTTTTTTTTTAATTTATTCATTTTACATTCTAGCTGCAGTTTCTCCTCTCTCCTCTGCTGCCTGTCCCTCCCACCCACCCCCTTTCTGTCCCCACCCCTTAATCCACTTCTTCTCTGTCTCTGTTTAGGAAAGGGCAGGTCTCCCATGAGTATCAACAAAACATAGCATATTAAGTTGCAGTAAGACTAAGCACCTCCCCATGTATTAAGGCTGGGCAAGGTGATCCAGTATGGGAAGTAGGGTCCCAAAAGCTAGTAAAAGAGTCAGAGACAATTCCAGTTCCCACTGTTAGGAGTCTCACAAGAGGACCAAGCTACACAACTGTAACATATATACAGGGAGCCTAGGTCAGTCCCATGCAAGTCCTCTGGTTGTGGGTTCAGTCTCTATGAGTCCCTATAAGCCCAGGTTAGTTGATTATGTCAGTTTTCTGGTGGTATCCCTGATTCCTCTGGCTCCTACAATCCTTTCTCCTCCTCTTGTGTACAATTCCCTGACCTCAGCCTAATGTTTGCAGTGGGTCTGCATCTGTTTCCATCAGTTGATAGATGACTCTCTCTGATGACAACTGGACTAGGTACCAATCTAGTCACAGAAGTTGGACAGCTCAGGATCCATATTCGTTATTGTACTATTGTTTCTCAACCATTTCAGATTCCTCT
>CABHPP010149251.1:0-29202 GCA_902168425.1 Peromyscus attwateri
ACTGTGGAAAATATTATTTGAATAACAAGACATTTACACTCGAGCCAATTAACTAGTTGTAGGAAATCCATACGGCTCTTTCTCTGGTAGTCAATTTCTGGGGGGGTGGGGGGGCGGATAAAAACAAAAACACAGTAAATAAAAGAGCCAAAAATCAATAAAAGTAGCAGACAGTAATTTCCCAATACCAAGTTTACATGTAACATGAAAATGAGATAATCCTGAAATTAACACAGTGTGCAAGCAACTTTCTTCCAGATGAAATACCCCAAAAGTACAAGTTGATTCAGTGTGCTATGCTGAATTTAACTGGAGATTTGCACTTCAAATACTTTGGTCCTCTGAATCTGCATGTAACTGCCCACTACAGTGCTGACTTTTGTAAGAAGAACTACCTTGTTCCTTGATAGTGATATAGAGATTTATTCCTGAATTTTGTGTTGCCTAGCTTTGCCAACTTTAAACCTTCACTTAAATGGGGTATACTTTATAGACGTGTGCCTTTCATTTGAAAGGGTGTTTGAGAGCTCCACTGTGATGTGCTTAACTGCAATTGAGGCTTTACCATGTATACCCAATATAGTCCATGAAACATGTCCACCTACTTCCACCCTTTCTCATCTGGTAGTGACAAAGCATCAGTAGGGCCAGCTGTCTTCTCTGATTACATTCAGCCACTGGAAAAGCCCAAAAGAAAACAAGGGGAAGAAATTTCACTCTTATAGAAAATATGGTCTGTCTCTTATCCAGGAGGCTGGGTCTTCCCACAGTACTCTGCTCCACTATTTGGGGGTTGGAATGCTGTTTTCCCTCAGTCAACTGAGGACTAAGGATGGTGTGACTCTTGTCATTCCAAGCTCCCAAGGTACCCAATATCCTTTATGATTTCCTTATATCCCAGGCAAATTTGAAACAGTTCTTCAAATGCACATCTCTTTCCTGTTGGGACATGTCTGAGACACTACTCCAAAGCATACAAACTTTAGTGTGCATCAAGTCAGAGCACAGAGTGATGGATATCATCTCTGGAGCTTCTGACCTGGTAGGTCTGATCTGGGACTTGAGAAGTTATACTTTTGAGTTTTTCCAAAGTGTTGCTACTGGATAACACATAAAAAACAACTGTATGACACTCTCACAATGTCTCTTGGTCAAATGACTTTGTCACCACTCTTTTGGGAGAACTGCCAGCTAGCTATTGGAATCTCAAGGTCCTTTGAGGAAGCAATTCTATTAGAGTAGAGGATTGAACTGGGGTCCCTAGAACCTTAAGATACCAGGAGAAGGTGGTAAAGCAGTTTAGGTATTAACAGTCATGTTCTGTCTCTGGTTTTAGTGAATATGGGTAAAAGAAGGAAAAAAGCTATGTCTATAATTTAGCCATTTCTTCCTTGTAAGAATTAAAATCTTTTGCAATAGAAAATTTACCATGTAAAAATTTCTCCTTGGAAGCGCAAAGAGTAAAATGTTAAAGTACATAGCTTTATAGGGTTAATTTTCTTCTCCAAATAGCAAGTCAAATACAGAATGTATAAAAGTAAAAATACCCAGGTGAAAATAAAAGCATATATTAATCTCTTTGAAATATTGGGAGGGAGCCAATATTTATTGAGTACCTACTGTTTGTCAGTATTTCACAAGCACTAATTCATTTTGCTCTCCCCCAAATTAGATTGGTAGTGGGTTAATGAAGTGATGGACAGTGTGAAGTCAAATGTATAGCCCAATAATGAGCAGCTCATAATAAACTCAGTGAGTGGAACCTAACTCTACTTCTAATGACAGCACGTTCTCACATCATACAGATTCTGAAATAGAATGTCAAAATCTTTATAGAACCAGTCCTGGAAACTAAAGGATGTCAGGTACAGGAGCATTGCTGTCTTACTGTCCTTAGCCAGGAAGAATTGATCTGCAAGGTTTGCAACTAATCATGGGGGGTTACTGAGCTGGTGTGGAGTCCTGGCACTCCCAGAAGGCCACAAGCTAGCTAGTCTCTCTACACTGTGCTCCCTTCTCCTAGTTTCCGTGATGACTGATCCTGAGAGCATTCCCTAATTAATTTTTTGCATGTCAATTTCCATCTCAACGATTGTTTCTTGAAGAATCTAAGCTGTGGCAAAGATAGCCTCTTTACCTTTTTTTAATTGATGTGAAAATAAATAATGGTTCATAAAAACCATAAATTTCCCTATATTATGTTGTAATTCATAATTTGGATGTTGAGAGATCCATTTAAAATTGTGAACAGTAATTTAACTGAAAGGTCAATAACTCTTCATTGTCTTGAATGTAAATGAATTTCAAACATTAAAAAAAAACTGGGACCCATGCAGAATACTTAAGACTATCTGAATATGTATTTTCTTGATCTATTCTTTAGCTGATATTCATATTCTCACTCTCCTTTCCCCTTCCCTCCCTCCCTTCTCTCCCTCAAATATCCCAATATTCTCCAATTTGTGTCTCTTTTTAAATCTTCTTTTTCTATAAGTACATGCCTTTTGTTTCAGAGACCATAATTTTATTCTTCCCTATGTTTCTTCCTTTCAAACTTTAAAGGTAGTATCAGCGTTTACCGAAGTCATTTGGTTGTGGTTACCTTCTTGCCCAAGGTTATTAAATTCTGAAAACAATCATTTTTCTTGAGTCTGGTAGCAGAAATTTTATGAGCTTCTTGTCCCTGGAGATTCCTAATCTCTTTTGCCAACAACCTTAGTCAACCTTACAAACCCCTAGAAGAGGTTTTGCAATTCCAAAGTTGCTTCTTCAAGGAACATTGATTTTAATCTTGGTAGGAAAGTTGCTCACTTATCTAAACATGATTGGAACCCATAGTTTTCTCAGTTAGCTAAGAAGCCAGTTAAAAGGTAGAATAAGCCATACAAGTAAGACTACACACTTAACTTTTTTATGATGCGTGTTTATATGCCAATATATGTTTACCCTTTGATGACAAGTTACATTTTACATTAAATATAATCAATTGGTTAGCATTTGTGTCATTCTTGAACAAAGCCTATAATGCATCATCCTGTTTCCAGTTTCGCTTTCTTTAATTAAAACAAAATAAATGAATAAATAAATCATATAAATAAATAACAACAAGAATAAATTGAACACTTATAAAGCAGCTAAAATTAGGGAATCCCCCCTTGTATACGTCCTGCTTTGTTGATGTTTTTGTTTTTTTGTTAAGTGCTCATATGAATATTTTTTATTGCAAGAGCTATTTTAAACAACTCACTTTTATTAAATATTTCTAAAGTATGCAATTTAGGTTCTCTTTAAAACAATATTTCATTTGTTAGTATATGTCTACATATAAAGATTTCAACACCACAAGCAGTTGCTACTCAGAGACTGAGACACATACAGCCGGCTGTCTTCACCATGGTAATTAGCTGGAAGTAGCAATACTCAGAGGAACTAAGTAGTCATGAGTACCTCATTTGCCATGTCCACCAATCAGTATGAAATTAATTTGGTTGGCAAAGTAGATAAAGCAAAATTGCTTAAGAAAGCTTCTACTTAATTTCCAAACCCAAGGAATTCTCTCATCCATATTATTTGACAATTCATCAACTTTCTTTACAAGGGCTTTAATTTTCTTCTTATGACCCTTATCCAACTAACTCACCTGTCACCAAAATCTATTGGTTTTAAAATATTATGGAAGAATAATACTATGTGTGATCATTACTGTGATAACTAATCTTGGTTGTCAACTTGAGTACATCTGGAATCAACTAAAATCCAAGTGGTTGGGTATGCTTGTAAAGGATTTTCTTGACTGGATCATTTAAGGTAAGAAGACCCACCCTAAATCTAGACCACATATTCTAGCAGCAGTCCATATAAAAGGACCTGGAAGAAGAAGGCATCTCTTTTTTGCCTGCTTGTCCTCACTTTTACTGGCAAAATCATTTATCCTGTTCCTGAGGTAGTCATTCACTGGTGTTAGGACCCTCTTCAGAATTCCAAGATAGAATGGTGATAGGCAGCTCTCCAGGACTTCCCTGCGACTCCAGTAACAGATTGGGGATGCTAAGACATTTAGTCTTATAGACTGAACAACTACCAGCTATGTGGCCTTTCCATCAGGAGGTAGCCATTGCTGTACTATACAGATCACAACCTGTGAGCAACTCTAATAAGCATAGGCAGATGATAGACAGACAAACAGACAGACAGACAGATAGATAGATAACCCTCACTAAGAAATTCTCTATCATTTAAAAACAAGTGTGTGTGTATTTGTGTGTGTGTGTGTGTGTGTGTGTGTGTGTGTGTGTGTGTGTGTGTGTTTGTGGGTAGCAGTAGTAAGGAAATACATTATAGTACTCCATTCAGAAGAAAAGAAAATCATAACATTAATGTCTATATTATAAATAATCTCTGAATTTCTTTTCAAGAAGTGACCTTGTTTTCCTGTGACACTATTGGTTTTGGTATACCTCTCTTAATATCTTAGACATTATAAATGAATTCAGAAACTAATTGTAACTATTTGGGTTAATCCTAACACCAAGTAAGTTTGTACTTCCCATGCCCAAATATCATTTTAAAAAATACCTTTTTTTTCTGAGAAAGTCAAAGTGAATAATACTATCTATAAGATAATCACTAAATAAATTCCTTAGGAATTAAAATTGAAAATGTTTGAGATAAATTGTCAGATAAAAATGTGAAATTTTCCCTGAAAGTACAACTTTGCAGTAGGTAGGCAAGAAGAATATCTTAGTGTATTCTAACCGTTTACTATGCAATAATAATAGAATTCCAGTAGTGTTTTAGAGATGATCTATTATTTGTGTATACAGAAACAGGCTCCAAGGAGACAGCAACTTTTCCAGTGTTATGCATTAATGATAAAATAGAATTAAAAACCATGCTTATGTAGAACCCTGTTCGACTTCAACTCAGCTCAGCTGTTAGACCACCAGTGATTCTAACCATCAGTGTGTTCTTTTTTTAAAAATCTTTAAAAGAATTCCCATTTGGACTTTTAAAAAAAATCTATGGCTGAAATATATCATATTTGACATCAACAAAATTACAATGTCAAAAGAATGAAAAAATCTGGTTTCTCAAAGCTACAGAATATATTAAAAATTCTAATATTTACATTAGTCAGCATATTCTAAGTTCTTCTGCTGTGACAAGTACCTCAAATGCAGCAAATGTTATTGTTTATGCCACATTCCTCTGTATTTCTACACATAGTGAAAGCTAGTAGAAGTCTCAGTGTTTTGTAGCTTTATGATCTCCTTCAATATGTGGTATCAGATGCAAATAAAAATGTCTGGCTTAGAGGCTGAAAAAATAGTCTGGTAGTGTGTGGGCATCCAAAGGCTCAAACAGAAAAATGATACAGTGATTTTGTACATGTTTAGGACGAGCTTCTCAGATGATGTGGCTAAAAGCAACACTTTAAGATTCAGGAAAACATGGGGAAGGAGAGATGGCTTAGCAGTTGAGAATGCTTTCTGCCCCTGCACAGGACATGCACTCTGTTCCCAGCACCCCCACTGGGAGACTTAAAACTGCCTGAACTCCAGCTCCAGGGAATCCAATGGCCTCTTCTGGCCTCCCCAGGTTCCTGTACTCACATGAACATACCTACACACACATATACACATAAACATACAATTAATAATTATAAAAAAGAAATCTTTTTGCAAAAAGATCCAGGACATCTATTCATGAGTTTTCTGGTCTTTCCAGAAGATATGGAGAAACAATGGGAGAACATTAAGTCCCCATTGCCATCCACCTTGACTCCTTACAACACTGCTGTTTAGGCATTACAAGATGAGAATACACAGATTGTATTTTGTGCTTTAGGTAGCTTCATGCACTCATGAATATGATCTTTAAACTCTAGCTATACTGCCTATATTTTCTTGTGTTTTATGTATAACATACATCAAAAAATAAGTTTATTACAATCATAAAGTTATTATTTTTGAAAATGTAAGACATATTTATTTTGCATTAATTGTATGTTAAAATAGAAATATTGGATATATTGGGTTATATACGTATTAAATTAATATATGTTATATACGTATTAAATTAATATATGTATTAATTTATACGTATTAAATTAATATATGTTATATACGTATATACGTATTAAATTAATATATGTATTAAATTAATTAATATGTATTAAATTAATATATGCATTAATTAATATGTATTAAATATGTATTAATTAATATGTATTAAATTAATATATGTAAATATATTAAATGTAAAAATATAAATGTAAATATACATTAAAATAATATATATTAAATATATTATTTCAAGCAATGACATTCTTTTCACTATATCAAATATGGCCCATGGTCATGAAGATTTGAGTTTTTTTTAAGTTACTTTCAAGCTAACAAGTTAGCTTTTCATGGATGCTGAGAAAAAGCATTAGTCAGAAGTGAAGGGCTTAATTATATAAGATACAGCAAACAGAAAGCTCAAAAAAAAAAAATCAAAAGAAAAAAAAAAGAGCACAAAAGGGCAGTTGCTGCCCCATAAGAAAAATGAGAGATCATGAACAACTCTTTCAGAGAAGAAACTCCTGGAAAGTTGAAAACTGCATAGAAGTCAGGCAGCGTGTTGCTCTGGAAGCAGAACCCTGGAAGTACAGCCCTGTCACATGTCACTTGTATGGGGAAAGCACCTTTGGGCTCATGTATGGAGCATCTCCTCACTGTATCTTAAAGTCGTATCCAGTGACCATCTTATCTGGGTTAAATCAATGGTTGTCTTAAAACTTTGTTCCATATAGCTAAGTCTGTAAAAGAACTACATAAATCTTAATGGAATCTTGTCTATGTCTAGTTTTGCCTATACAAGAGAGAGATGTAGGGACTCCCTTAATAGTCATGACGTCCTTTCCAGAGTTTTCATTTCTTTCAAAAATGCAAATAATGTTGAGCCAGTCTTTTCAAGAACCTGGAAACAGAGACATTAGTACCGATCTCTCTAATTCTGTGGATGTCAATAGGACACACAAACATAGTAAAAATAATCTTCTCTACAGTACACCTTATGCACACAAGGTAGGGAGTGCATTATTGTGCATAATCAATGTAAGCCAAGCTTATGGGGAAATTAGATACAGAATTGCTACTGTATCTACACTGTCTACAGTGGGAGACAATTATTGAGCCAAAAAGGAGACACAATAGACTCTTGTTTAACCTTGTATGGGGGTTAATTTTTCTTGTCTACTGGACTGGGCTTAGAATCACCTAGGAGACATACTCTATGTATGTCTGTGAAAATTTCTTCAGAGTAGCTTAACTAAGGAAGGAAGGCCCACTCTGAATGTGGGCGGTATCATCCCCTAGGCTTGGGTTCCAGGATGTGCTCCTGTTGTTTGCTTCCTGTTCCACTGAGATGTGAGAAAGTGAGGAATCTCAGCTTAAAGCCCCTTCCACCAATGCCTCCCACCTCGATGGACTGTCCCCTCAAACTGTGATCCACATAAACCCTTCCTTCTTTGTGCTGGTTCTTGACAGGTATTTACTCACAGCAGCAAGTAACTAAAGCACACCGGATAACTCTTCTTCTTCCCAATGTCTAAAGAAAGGCTTGCATTTCAGGTGGTAGTCCCCAACTGTGAGGTGATAGTCACTGCCCCCCTCTGCAGGTGAAAGAATGAGGTTAAGTTGCCCATCTGTCAACTGCTGTCACAACTGTTTCCAGTATTGATAAAGCACCCATAGGACATTATACTAAATGTGCTCACACGCACATGTGCACGTGCACTCACGCACACAGGTATACATGTGAATTTATAGCATACATTTAAATAAACTCCTTAGCTAAACTTTTATTTATTACTTTATTTTTTTAATTGTCTAAAAAGAGCACTTGCACTTTCAGTCTTTATTCAGAACTCAAATTCTCAGTCCCAAAGCAAGAGACACTGAGGAACACAAATTTCTAACTTTTACTAGTCACTCTTACTAACAGAAAACAAACAAACAAACAAACAACTAAACAGTTTTGAAACTTTACATGCTTAAAAGTGTGAAAAGGAGGTCTTGGCAGGAAGTATCAATAGAATATAGTATTTCAGTATCTGTCATGTTAAGATGAGAACCCAAAACCAAATCATACAATGACCAAATTTACTAGATCCCAATTTAAGAGATGCAGTGAGATCAGGTACTCATAAGGTTGTATGATGGCAACATGAATCAGAGAACCTGCCTGAACAAGATAAGCTTAAGATAAAGCCAATAAAAAATGAGGACGAGCATGCTTTCAGATACTTTTTAGAAATGTTTCTTATTGTATCTATAAATCTAATAATGCCTTACACAGTTTTTCTGAATCAACCTTTCAGAGCCCATAAATTGTTGTGATTTTATTTACCTTCATACTTGCTTCATTTCAGTCCATTCTTGTTTGAGTCAAGGTCCTATGGTGACGAGAGATTTTGAGGCACAGACCTGACCAGGTTGCTTCACCCCTAGCTCTTACATGAAGTGAAGCTCTTACCTGCTGTGCCTCAGTTTCTTCCATTCATGAAATAAACAACAATCACTCCTGCTTATAATGTTACAGCAAGGCCAAAGCATAAAACAAAAGGAACTAAGACATAAAGCGTTGCTATCATACAGAAGCCTTTTGCGACAGTTATTAAGACTCATTCAAAACCACCTCATTTCATGCTCCAGGGGATCTGGAAACATCACATAAAGACAGCGCCCATCACTATTTCCTTTTCTTTCTGCCTCTCCAAATAAAACAGATCTCACTTTTCTGGTTTCTTTCATAGTTTCTTTGATAAGTACCATATTCCAAGCTCCTTTAATGACACATTGACATATTCTTCTCTTCACATTCTCAAAATTACCCTCAGTGATCCCCTTGAGCCTTCCACTTGATATAACCACAGCTTCCCAGACAACTCTAATGACAAGAATACTTTCTATAAGTTAAGAAAAATAGTGGGATTCTTTTTTAAACCAATTTCACATTGACAGGGTGATTTTCAAAATCACTTTGTCCTGGGGATGTAACTCAAGCAGACTTACAAAGATTAGTGTTGGTCTAACCTGCATAAGTCCCTGAATTTGACCCTCAGAATTACAAAATAGAATATAATAAAATAAAAGGCTTAGCTATGTTTAAAATTCCAAAGCCAGTGCAATTTTAACTTACCACAATAGAACATCTACATGTATAAGCATACTTACTATTGAACAAAGCAAATGATTTGATTACAGAGAATGCATAATTTCTTAAATTTTTAGAAATAAATTACCCACACTGATCTATGAGAACTTTAGAGTACTGAGCATAGAAAGAGGATATTACGGGCTCAAAAGGTCAGTGGAAAATAGTCAACAATACTGAGGACAACATTATTTGTTAGTGGAAGGGAAATCCAGAAGCTTCCTAGATAAATAACTTAATAGTGATAATGTTGACTCTAGTAGAGAAAGCCATATGGTCCTTCACATGCTATTCTTTGTCTACAGCTTACATACATTTGCATGTGCTGTTCCAAGTGCAATAAATGTCACTTCCTTCTTTCCTTTTCTGCCTAGAAATTTTTTCACAGACTTAAAACCTTTCAACTCTTCTGGAAGGTTCCCATCAGGCCACCCGAGAGCTACAAGCTCCCTTCTCTTCTTTCTCACACACTCTGTATTAGGGTTGCTTGCAAGTCCATCTCCCGATCCTTAAAGCTGTGGTTGTGTTTGTCTCATCCTAGAGCCACCAGAACATCAAACAAAGCCCTGGTGTGTGATACACATGATATAGTTGTTTACTGAAAATGTAAAAGGAAAGATAATAAAGTAGGTTTAGTTTGGTTTGACTATGACTGAAAAGATATTAAATATGCAGTCAGATACATGCATCAGTAGTACAAGGGGAATGGATATTGAGACAGGCACACACGTGTGAACAGGATTGATTTAACTTGTGGAGAAAAGACAAGTTTTGAAGAAAAATAAACATGAAAAAGTCACTCTACAGAAACTAAGAGGGGAATAGCTGCTGGTGGAGAAGTTGTTGATGATAGCAAATGAAGCTGCATTTCCTCTTCGTAAATTATGGAATACAGTTCTCAAAACACAAGATGATGTGGCTGCGAGATCAAATGGTGTGTGTGACAGTGCTGCAGACTACGCCAGGAGCGAAATGCTTGCCAAACAGTTCTTTCAAAACTGAACATGAAAATAACCGAAATGATAGAAACAGATCTAGCAATGAGGAAGTAGATGGTGACGAGCATCGGAGGAAACGCTTTATTACGAAGGAAGAGATGGAAGCTCAGTCGCTGTGGGACAAGTAATGAACATGGCATGAAAAAAAATAGAGCAACAAGTTAAGTACTTTGTATTTAGCAACCATATTGTGAAGGAGAAAATAGTCTGGAAAGCTGAAGAGCAGACAGGACTCTGTGAGAAACTGTTGAGTGGAGAACAGGAAAAATGTGCATAGGGAAGGAGACAGAACCAGCAGAGGGGAAGAAACAGACAAGGGGAGCAGAAAGCAGGGATCCATGAAAGCATGGGGGTCACTGTATGTTTAGTGGGAAATTACAGGGAACTGCAAGCACTCTCTGTTTTCCATAGGGTGGGAAATTAAGTTTCCTGTAACTGAGAGGGACTTGGGAGTAGCTTGTTGGGGGTGGTGGTGGTAAGGAAAGTCAGAAATACGTGAAGCAGCCATCATAAGAAGGCTAAAGGGAAGCCATTGAGAAGAAGGAGCGAAGGCGACTCGTGAACCTGCATGAGGGCTGCCAGTCTGTGGTTCCCAAACCGCTGCCTTCTACTCACAGTTTGGCTATTTATTACTGATGCTCTTTGACCTACTAAGGGTGATTCCAGAGATGACTTCCAAAATCAAGAATAAGCAAGATCATGGGAATTGAGAATTGACTCAACTGTTACCACAGTACTGACGACAGTGGGATAATCCTCATCTAGTTCACCCAAACTACAGTTAGATTCACAACGAGTTTATGTTCATCTGAGTGGAATTTCAGACCATGATTTGAACTTGAAATTATTGGACTCCCGAAGACAATATAAGACATCCACCTCTCAGCTATGTAAAAATAATCCTTAATCACAAGAAAAAGAAATAGTTCTCATGTGCTTTGTTGCATCCAATGGCTTCAAGGTGCAGCACATTTCTGTCTCCAGAGTGCAGGCCCCACTCTTCATCTCCTTTCCACAATAACCTATCCTAATTTTCATCAAAAATAAATTTTGATTAATCAATTTTTTCAGTTTTTTTTGCAAGTTTCTAATAGCAATGGTACCCAATTAATCAGACAACTATTCAGATGTTTGATAAATTATTAATGATAGTTGAAATAAGTTAGTGTCACACACACACACACACACACACACACACACACACACACACACACACGCAGTCAGATAGATGCTCAGTGGCTCTACATCACTTTGTCTGGCACATTCCTACTTTGGTTTTCTACCACAAACCCAGACTTTAGTCAGCTTTCCTATCCATGCCCAGAAGCCAGCTTTCTAACTCAGGTTTCTGGGCGCTCCTCACTGCCAAAACTGGACACAGGGTGGGTCATATTCTTCACCCTCCATCTCACACCCATCCTCCTAACCCTCCCTTTACTTCTACAAAAGAACCACCCTAGAGTTCTAATATTGAAGTGTAGTGCTGAAGTTAAGGGGAGACAGGCAGTAAAATATCAATGGAACAAATTAGCAGGCAATCAAATCTCATGTCTCACAATGTTCTCACTGTGAGTGACACAGCTGGATAATTTGTGACTCATGCATCAGGTAGTAGCTGAAGCCTTTGAGATTCAGCTGTCTCCTAAGCCCACACAGATGCCAAATATCACCTAACTCGTGTGCACATCAAGGCTTTAATCTCATGTCAGCCAGGCTTCAAAACACTTTCTCATAAAAGCTCTGCTATTCTGGTTCAAAACAGGAAGTAAAGACCTACCAAGCTATATTTATACTTATTTATCAGATTCACTCTTGAGGATAGAAAGTTACAACTTTCAGATACTTATGTGTAAGCACGGTCCATAAGACTCCAACTGTATTCTGATACTGATCTCCCAGTTATTTTCTCACTGAAATGCCTTCTAGACATACAGGATGAAGGTCCACCCAGTTCCGAGTGGTCTGTGATTGCACAGAAAACTACAAAATGTTCTCATGGGTTCTCACTTGCCTTTGGTCCAGCAATGACCCTTCTATAAGAAAATATCCAAATGAATGTGGTGAATAGATTGACAGATGTTCTATTATTCAGAAGAGCATTTGGTTGTCTATATGAATGCTTAATACTCACCGCTTCAGCAAATTATGAATATGCAAAATGAATACAATTTTTTTTCAGGTCTACAGGTTGAAGCCAGAACTTTATCATGCTAGGTGAGTACAGCAATGCTGAGCTGTATCCACAACATCAAACTTATGATCTTAGAAGTCAAACAGGTGATTCCAGGTGAGGCCCACAAACACACAGAGAGCTCCATGTCCCAAGCTGAAGCCCCGGGAAAGAAGGAGCTTCCCCAAGATAAGGCCTCCAGGTGCACCAGCACAGCAGAAATTGGGACACAGGGTATGAACCTGATTTGATGCACATTAAAGCCCCACAGACACATGGGTACTTTTAAAATTCACATTGGTCAAAGCTCTGGATGCAAGGAGAACACTGGAGTGGCCCTAGAATAAGGCCCACAGGGATAGGGACTTCTGCATCTCCACACAAAGTTGCAAACAAGGCAAGAGGTCCAACCTGACCTGGAACATCACTGACCATCACAGGAACACTAGAGATAGCACCCCTGACCTTAGATGCAGACCTACAGAGGAAAGCAGGACCTCCACCATACTAAGACTTTTGCTTCTCCTGAATGTTATAAATTGTTCCACTAAAAGATAAAAGGAGAGTAGAATTTGAAAAAAAAATAAAGAGGAAGAAAAGTTCAACCAACAAATTCCACATTTATAGGACCCAGAACAGAAACACACACACACACACACACACACACACACACAGTAGAGTAGCATGTCTTTTCCCCAAAGCCTATAACAATAATTCCCAAGGAGAACAATCTAGAAAGATTTCCAGACAAAGAATTTAAACAAATAACTATAACAAGTGTCAGACAACTCAGAGAAGAAATGAATGCATTCTTGGAAAACAAAATCAAAGAGTTGTATGAAATAAGGGAATAAATTTTGAAAAGGTGGAATTCAATAATAAAAAAGAAATGTTGAATAAGAACAGAACTAGGATTAAAGTGGTAGTGGAAATGAAAACCTCAATAATCTAAATAAAAAACACAGGGAAAGCCTTGCCAAGAGGAGGGACCACGTGGGAACAAAGTGCTAGGGCTAGAAGGCAAGATGGAGGAATTGATTACCCAGTATAGGTCAATGATAAATTCACAGAACCCACTAACACAACACAGAGGTTTATGATACCATGGAAAGACCCAAACTATAGATTGTTGGCACGGAAGAATGAGAAAAATACCATATCAAAGACATAGAATGCATTTTCAAGAAAATCATAAAAGAAAATTGTCCACATCTAGAGAAAGAAACACCCAAACAGGTACAAGAGGCCTACAAGAGGCCCATAGTACTCAACAAGGCAGGAAGAGAGAAGAAATGCCCCTTGACATATCACAGTTAAAATATTAAAAACAGAATAAAGAAAAGGTACTGAAAGCTGTAAGAGAGAAAGATCAAGTCATTTACAAAAGTGGGTCCATCAGAATAACACCTATTTGGAAACTTTTAAAGTCAGAAAGAACTGGAAAATGGATTCCAAGTTGTGAAAGATGACAACTGTTAAGCCAGACTATCTGTCATACCCAGCAAAACTATCCTTTAAAAGAGAAAGAGAAACGAAAATTGTTCATGATAAAAATATACTAAAGGGATTTATGACAACTAAGCTAGCTCTACAAAGGATACTGGAGGGAACATTTTAGTCTGAGAGGATAAACACACCCATAAGTCACAGGAAATAAATAAACAAATGATACCAAGTCTGTTAATAAAAAATAATTCTAAAAAATATACAAAATCAAAAAAATGACAGGAATTAACATAAATCATTCAATAGTAACTCTAAATATTAATCATCTTACTTAACTCCCAACCAGCAAATGACACAGACTAGCAGATTGAATCAGAAAACTGAATCCATCTTTTTGCTGCCTTCAAGAAACACATCTTACCATCAACAATAGATTCTAGCTTAGGGTAAAATACTGAAAAAAAAAAGTATTCCAAGAAAATGAACTAGGACATAAGCAGGTTTAGCTAGTTGAATATCTTACAAAATAAACTTCAGACCAAAAGAGAAGACATGACCAAAACAAAGAGGTAGAAAAAAAATTAAATTATACAAAAAAAAAATCAGTGAAATGAAAAATTGGTTTTTTGAAAATACAAAAATGATTAACAAACCCTTAGTAGATTAACCTTCAAAGGAGAGAGGGGATCCAAATTAATAAAATAAAATCAGGAACAAAAGGGATGAGATTAAAACATATTTGAAACAGATATCAATGAAATTCAAAAAGTCCTAAGAACATACTTTTAAAAATTATATTCCAGGCCTAGGTGGTGGCATATGCCTTTAATCCAGCATTTGGGAGGCAGAGGCAAGTAGGTCTCTGTAAATTCTAGTCTATCCTAGTCTACTTAATGAGTTCCAGGCCATAAAAGGCTATATAGCAAGACCTCATTTCAAAATTTAAAAAAAAAATCAAAACAAAACAAAACCAAAAAAAAAACCCTATATTCCATTAAATTAGAAAACTCTAAAAGGAACATAAGAATTTCTAAATGCATATACTATATTGAGATTTAGCCAAGCAAAATAGGTAATTTAACCATATTCATAATTAATAATGAGACTGAAATAATAGTAAAAACTCCCCCAACCATAAAAAGCCCAGGGCCAGACATAGTTACTGCAGAATTCTTCCAGAACTTCAAAGAAGAATCAATATCAATACTACTCAAACTACATCATGAAATATAAAAGGAAGGAAGGCTCTCAAAGACTTTTATGAAGCCATTACTACCATGATACCCAAACCAAATGAACATAAAACAAAACAAGAAAATTGCAGACCAAGCTCCCACATGAACATAGATGCAAATTTTCTCAATAAAATACTAGCAAATCGAATCTAAGCTCATATTAAAAGACCTTTCATCAAAACCAAGCTGATTCCATTCTAGAAAAGTAGAGACGATTTAACATATGTAAATCAATAAATGGTATTCATCACGTAAATAGACTCAAAGACATAAATTGATTACATGAGTATCCCATTAGATGTGGAAAATGCCTTTGACAAAGTTCAACATCCCTTAGTAGGGAGATCATGGAGAAGCTAGGAATAGAGGGAACATATCTCAACATAATAAAGGCTTCATATAAAAAAAAAACTATAGGCAAAAATATCATGTTAAATGGAGAAACACTCAAAAAATCTCTAGTAAGATCAGAAACAAGACAAATGTGTCGACTCTCTCCATTCTCTCCACTCCAATTTTAGCTTCAAGTCTTAGCTAGAGCAATAAAACCAGAGAAGGAAATAAAAAGTATGCAATTAGGGAAAGAAGTCAAGATATCCCTATTTGGAGATACTATGATTATTCACATAATAGACTTTAAAGACTCCACCAAAAACAGAGTGGATAATTTCAGCAAAGTAGAAGGATTCAAAATTAACAAATAAAAATCAGTAGCATCCCTGTACATCAAGATGCCAAGGAAACAATCCAACTCACAGTAGCCACACACAGAACCCAAATACCTCTAGGATAAACACTTTAAGAGACTAAAACAAAAGTTTCCTATGACAAAAAAATAAGACATTGAAGAAAGAAATTGAAAAAAATGACAGTAGAAGATGGAAAAAATCCTGTGCTCATGGATTGGAAAAAATAATATTGTGAAGATGAGCATCATACTAAATGCTATATACCCATTCCATGAAATAACAATCAAAATTCCAAAACTATTTTTTGGATACATGGAAAGTAATAATTAAAATTTTAATGTAGAGGCACAAAAGACCAAAGAACTAATGAAGAAAATATTCTTTAAATAAAAAAATCAATTTCAACATGGACTTTGGGGATGAACAGAAAATTCTTAAAAGAGGAAATACAAGTGGTTAGGACACCCCAGGGAAATAAAAAATTAAAAATACTTTAGGATTCTGTTTCACTCTAGTCAGAATGGCCATTATGGGGAAATATAGATGATAACAAATGCTGGTGCCGATGTAGCAAGAGAAGATGTACTCTGTGTCCATTAGATGAAGTTAGTCCTGCCACTTTGAATTTAGTCTGGAGGTTTCTCAAAGCAGTAGAAATAGACCTGCCATTTGACAGAGCTCTATCATTTTCTAGGCTTAAACTCAATGGACTCTATGCCCTACTACAGAGACACTCACACATCCAGGTTCATTCTATTCACAATACCTTGGAAATAGAAGTCAAACTAGACATCCGTCAATGGATGAATGAAGAAGAAAATATAGACTATTACTCAGTTATAAAGAAAAATGAAATCGTGAAAATTTCAGGTACATAGAAGAAACTGGAAAAATTATACTGTGTCATGTATCTAAGGTCCAGAAATGCATTTGTTACCTCTCCTTCGTGGATGGATCTTCGTGTCAAATCTCTTGTTTTGTATGTTTTAACTTGCAGCAGAAGTAGAAGCCAGGAAACTGGAAAGAGATCATCAGGGGCACATTATAGGGGGTGGACAGTAGATTATAGGTAATAGGGAAGTAGAGAGCTGGAATATTGAGGGTGGAAAAGACTTAAGCAGGGAGTGGCATGGGAGTATGAGGAAAGCACCAGTGTCTGGGAGGGATGGCCCAAAGGAAGGGAGTCTGAAAAGCCACCTGCAAGTCCGATTTCTCACGACACAACAGAAAACAATCGGAGAGATAGTAGAATACACGCAGAATGGAAGAGGAGTAGAAGGACTGAGTGCAGTTGGGAGCAGAGAGATAGAGAGAGGAAGGAGTAGTGAATGGGCCAACAAAACTAGCCACCTACAAGAAAGCCATATGGAAATCTTGTTAGTAAGTTAATTCCAAAATACCAGTTTTACAAGAGTTCAATCAAATTACCTGCATGGATGAACAGTGTCTCTCTCAGGAGACATGGGCTATTAAATGAAAATTACAGTACAAGACATAGGATACCTCCCTGTGAGTTACTGGTCAGGGAGGCCCCAGAGGTCTCCAAATCGACACAGTCTATTGCCATTGTCCTTGGTTACCCACGCTAACTACATGGTAAGACCCTACTACTGAAGACGCCTCATATTTTGACTGTAGACACAGAAATAAAGTTCAAACCAACCAGAGGGTTTTTTCCCTGCTGACTGACTCTTATAGTATTAGAAGGTTCCAGGCTATCAGAGAAAATGCAACAGTGATCTTACCCAGCACTGTCCCCTGCATGCTACAGTACTGATCTTCTAGAAAAGATGTGCCCACTAGTAAGGTTGTGGCATGACTGTTATGGGGCTTGTGACTGACTAGATTTTAGGCTTCTCCCGGAAAGCTCATATCTGGTATTATATTCCTAGTCAAAAGCCTATGGCTGGGAGGATCATAGACCCTAGGATAGAGTGCTCTATTCTTATTTTGATAAATGAGCCTGCTGTCAAATTGTTTTCTAAATATGTATTCCAGAGACCTGAGTTACCGTCAACCTTGCTCAAAAAGATTCCTTCTGTGGCCAATGAAAAGATACATACCTGGTCAAAGTGCTGAGAATAAGGGACTGGTGAGTCGCCCATAAATGAGCACTTCAGGCAAGGCTCTGGGAATATCTTGGAAGAATAGAAAAGAATGGAAGAATGTGTGATCAGAAGGACTGTGAAATGCTGCCTCTCAACATCGTACGACTGTTGCTCTCAGGAACTCATAGACACTATGGTTACAAGATCAAGACAGCCAATTGTCAGGCATAATGGAGTAGATTGTCTTATGCTCCACCCCCTACAGAGCAACTACTAGTAGCTGATTATTTGGGGTTCAGAAGGAGCATCATTCCTTTTGGAGGATGAGGTCATCAATAGACTTCCCATGCTTTGGTGGGTGACCCCATACCCACGCACATATGAGCAGCATTAACTGGACTAAGTGGGTTATAGGAAGAGACCAAGACACACACACACACACACACACACACACACACACACACACACACACACACACAGAGAGAGAGAGAGAGAGAGAGAGAGAGAGAGAGAGAGAGAGAGAGAGAGAGAAACAGACAGAAAGGAAGTAGGGAAAGGGACATGTTGTGGGCGGATGTGGGGCGATATTAGAGGGAGAAACTGGGGGTAGATGTGACGATATTCCATGGTACACCTGTATGAAATTCTCAAGAATAAACAAAAACAAAAGAAGCCCAACAAAGGTCACACTGCACTGAAATCAGAGTGTTGTCAGGCAGGACTGGGTTGCTTTGCAAAGACTTCTGGAAAGAATTTGCCTCCTTGCTCCACTTTAAGAATATGATCTCAATGAACCTGATCAGATAACCTAGGGTAATCAGTTCTAAATACAGCTGACAAGCAACCTCAGGTCTACCTACAACCTTAATCTTCATTGGCCATATGTGGTCACATGTTTCTTGGTATTAAGGCAAGAACAAATTTGATTACTATTATTCCCATGTTCCACACTCGGGGAGCTTATACATGAAGAGCAAGGCTCACATTTCCAGAAAGACTAAAGACAATAGCATACGGGAGAATTCTTAAAGCAAAAGAGAGCATCATTACTCTGTTTTATTATCTAATCTCTTTCTAATTTTCTCCTCTCCCAAAGCTTTCCTCTCCCTTCCCTCTCCCCTCATCCCTTTCTCTCACCCCCCCTTTCCTTTCCTGACTCTCCTCTGTTCTCTTATATACATGAAATCTGAAGCAAACTTTAGCCACGAGTGTTCCTGCAGCAGGCATAACCTTCAAAAGACTATCACAGACAACTGGGAAGTTCATCTTTCTTCTCAGTAGACTGGAGTTGCTACTTCCCTCTCACATTTTCATGGGGTTCCAGTGAGATAATGGTGAACTTCAAAGGCCAAAGAAAATGAAATGTTTCATTTCCACATATTGAGGAGGGGTACTTAATCGTGAAGAGAACAATGAACTATAAGAGCTAATTGGTAAGTGACCTGGGATTTACTAGTTTGGACATCTTTAATAATATTCAATCGAATACACCCTCAAAAATGTTTTTCTATACTCTTAAGGCAAGTCCTGGCAGGAGAAATATACATAATCTCCAATGTTGCACACACTAAAACAGACGTTTAATCATAATTTTCTCTGGCAATCATGTAAAATGGAACTATTCATAGTTACTAATAATGTGAAAACCCATAATACACTCCAGTCATCATAATAATATATCTCACCTCCAGCAAATATGCAGCAAGCTGCCCCACTTAACTTTATGTTAGTTCACTTTGAATACAGCCATAACTCTTGCCCTAACCTCACTTCCAGCTGGCCTATAAATTGATTTATTTATGTGACTTAGCCCTTGGGATTAAATAATTATTCCAAGTGCCTTGAATTTGCCTAAATAAATAATTCTCCCTTGATATAATTAGTCCAGATATTATGAAGCAATATGGTATTTCATGAAAATGCATGCTACCATAGAAAGAAACATTTGACTTTTTCTAGTATAACCTAATCAATTTTAGCCTACTACCCTCCCATTAGAATTTTACAAAGTGGAATCATTAAATGCAATGTTCCAACAGATTTGGAAATTTTGGCAACAGGACCTGAACTTTCTATGATACTGCTAAATCTGCTTGCTGGAGTAGAAATTCTTTAGCAAGGACTTCATCATGCATACCAGACAGATAGTTTGCTGAACCACTGACTATAACTGTTTCTGCCTGTATGTAGTTAACTGAACAAACTCCTCTCTAGGTCTAATGTTATATCCCTGGTCCTGAAACCTCAGGACCAACCTGTGAAATGTGCTCAGCTTTTTTCTGTAACTCAGGAACAGTCTGTGTGATGCTGCAGCTTTCTTCCTCTCCACTCTGAATTTTCTGCATTTATTCAAGGGGCAGGAGTATAGAACGCTTGCCACATACATTTTTTTCCATGGAATAAGATTCCTAGGTTTGAAGTGGAGGTGGCCCTATCTAGCTCAGATTGGACATGAACTCACAATCTTCCTTCTTTATCCTGCCCAGTACTGGCTCAGATTTTAGGAATGGGAATGCAGAGAGAAGATTGCATGCTTCCTGCTGAATCAAAGCTATTCTTTGAACTGGACCAGTGAGAGACATCTTGTAAAAGGTGCTAAATTTGTGTTGATTAAATTAATAATAAAAATACTTTAAAACTAATTAAAGAGTATTCCTTTTGTATTTGGACTCAAAAGTGAAAACTGATTCTTTCCAAGGTATGGAAAAATGGATCAATGCTATCAGACATTCTACAGAAAGAGTACCTCAGAATAGTGCTGTTCAAATAGACACACATCAGGCCAGAATGCAGCACACCACTATTCAAAGCATTTCAATAATCACGCAAAATAACTTCCCACAAATATGAATACTAACCAACCTCACATCTCAGTTTTACACTTTTCCCAATTTCTAGAATTCTGAGTAGTTGGTCATCTAAAAGACACTTAGGTTACTTAATAGATAAAATGTTATCTTGTAATCTACTATAGTAGCTAAATTCCTACAATAATATATGTACTTCCTGGGCATTTATGTTCACGTGGGCCTGTGTATACTGTTTTTCTCCTCCATAATATTGTCATGTGCAGAGAAGTTTTACTTAAGGTGAGATCTGTAATTACTATTTGTTCTTATAAGTCTCTAACATAATGTTTTTCAAGCAATCTAAAAAATTGCACATAGAGTACATTTATTATTAATATAACCTTTTGCCACTAGACAGTTCAGATTGAATCACTAGTATTATTTTCTGTTCTCTCCTACTTAAATTCACTCGATAATGGAATGTCATATTATGGAGTTATTTTCTTTTTAATTGTACTATAAACACAAAAAGGTGAAAATTGAGCTTGGGAGAACTTTATAAACACCTGAGTTAATAAGTGAGCACGTCTTTCCCCGGGATCTACTCTGATGATCTCTGACAAACACCGTCCCCAGCACCTCCCACCAGCCCATACAGGGCCAGAAAAGGCCCTCAGCCCTGCCCTGCTGGCCTCCTGCTGTCTCTGCCCTCTGCCCTCGGCTTTCTAACGAACTGTAAGAAACTTCCTGCGGAGACTGCATGCGGCTGCAGCCTTGTCATCCCCATGGTAACAATGAAAATGGAAAGAAAGTGAGAGGTCGCCTCTAAGAGTCAACTAGGATGGGAGAAATTCTTTTCTGCTGATGAATCGGTTTTTTGTTTTTTTGTTTGTTTTTTTCCCCCGCTACTGAACTTCCCTGTCTTTAATGTAAGAAATTCTATTTTCTTCACTCCATAAGTGAAATTCCAGACAGCAACATCCCTTGCAATGGGGGGATGGGAGTGAGGGGAGGGGATAGTCCAGACACAAAGCATTCATGTGAGCATTTTCTTTTTTCAGTGTAAATTTAGAGTGGTCTGGTTTTTTGTTTGTTTGTCATATTTCCTAGCATTTAAATAGACAATTTTGGAAATGCGGGTTTTTTTTCTCACTAAAATACTATCTGCGTATAGAATCTTTTTGTAAAATACTTCTGACTGTCTAAGTTTATATTGAATAAAATATTATTTGAAATTGGTAGCATTTCAGTCTAATCCTGATTGTTATTTCATCATTTTGCTTTGTGGAAAATTTTTTGTTGGTTTTGGTAATGCTAGCAATCAAACCCAGGGCCTTGTACATGCAAGGCCAGCAGGATAGCACTAATGCTCATTCCTCGGCCTTGGGAATGTTTTTTTAAAGACCAAGTCTCCTTTAGCCCAGGCTAACCTTGAGCTCACTATGAGAGGACTCCTGATCTTCCTGAGTGTGAGAGTTACAGATATGAGTCACAAGATTCTGCTTGTGCCAACCTGGAGACAGGATCCAGGGTTTTCTGTGTGCTAGACAAGCACCCTACCCATGAAACAACACCCTCAGCCTCCTGGGAAATTTATCTTGCAGTGATATAGTTCACAATCATACAATTCGTTCCTTTAAAAGATACACTTTAGCAGTTTTTAAGTACTGACAGAATTATGAAATCATTGTCACAATTAAGTTTGGAAATTTTTTATCACTCAAAAGAGTGTTGCCTTATAGCCAAGTCCTAGCCAGGTACTAATTCTTTTTCTTTCTAGAGACTTACCTCTTCTGGACATTTCCTATAAATAAGATAATTCTATAATCTTTCTTGATATCTTCTTTCACACACAATGTTTTTAATTCACATGAATCTTTTCATTCCTTTATAAGGCCAGATATTATTTCGGTGTGTGTGTGTGTGTGTGTGTGTGTGTGTGTGTGTGTGTGTGTGTTCTGCATTTGAAGGATCATGTCCACCTTTAATCTCTTATGAGTATTGGCTGCTATGAAAGTTAGTGCCTGTGTGTGAACTATTGTACCCAGTGGGCATTTTATGTGGAAATGGGTTTTTAACTCCCAGATATACTTTGAAAAGGAATTTCTGGGTCAAATGTTAAATCTTGTTTAATTTTTCAGGGAACTGGCAGAATATTTTCAAAGAGACTATACCATTATATATTACATAGAGACTTAATTTAAGGGCATTTGACCTTGCCGATAGGGCCCACCTCAGTTTTCTGAACAGGTACTCTGTCTAACATTGCTGAAGGCTACTTGTTTGTTCTCCTCAATTACTCAGATTCCAATAGAAAGCAGAAAAGAAAGGGAAGAAAAACCCCAAGGGGCCAAAAATAATACCAAATTGTCTACCCACTAAAATTCACATCAATCCGTAGAAAATACCCCTAAGCTCTCAGAGTTAATTTATTGTTTGCTTGGGCCAGTTATAATAAGCTTCTTTTTCTGTTTTTGTTTGTTTGTTATTTTGGTTGGGGTATTTGTTGCTGTTGTGTTACCTGAAGATGAAAATTACCCATTACTGTAAAGACCGGACTGTTGATGGCAACAAGAAAAGATGGCCAACTGCCTCACAATAGGTGAAAGGAAACCCAGAACTGTGAAGCTCTACAGCCTCCAAATGCTGGAAACTTTAGGATCAGGCTTGAAACGTCTAACAACCCGTCACTCTGAGATGACACTCCCTGTGTCACAGCCAAGGGTTGATCATCGTATTTATAGTGTTCAGTAATCCAAAATAGAGTATCATGCTGTTACAAAAGTGGGGAGTGGGACAGAGACAGCTGCAGTAGGAAGAGTATTCACTGTGAAAACGTGAGAACCTGAACTCGGAACTCCAGAAGCCATGTGAAGCAAGCCGCGATAACAAAGTCTCTATTCCAAGAGATCCTAGGGGGAGATGAGGCAGACACAAGAGACTCTGCAGAAGTTCATGCGCCAGGTAGCCTGGCACATGCAGCAGTGAACAGCTAGAGTCTTTGTCTCGAAGAAGGTGGAAATTTGGACCAGCTCCCAAGGTTGGTCCTCCATACCTGTACTATGGCACATGCATGCCCATTCTCTCCTCTCCCTCTCTCTCTCTCTCTCTCTCTCTCTCTCTCTCTCTCTCTCTCTTTCATACACACACACACACACACACACACACACACACACACACACACACACACTAAAATAAAGACGTGTACAAAAAATTTCCGTAATAGGTTGAAGTGCTGTACTCTAAAATGATGTAAAAGTCACCTGTTAAAATCATAGGTACCACCCCCACCACACATCCACACACTAGGGCTGGATGAGACTTCACTGGCCATATGTCATTTAATGTGATGCCATAGAAAAATCTACTGTGGTAATTGTGAAGAGCCTGTAGGTTTATAGGTTTGTGGGCTGGAGCACAGAACAGGAATGTTGGGTCTTATTCAGTATCCACAGAGTGCAGTGTTAAAAGGAATAACATACAGTGCTGCACAGGGATTCTTTTAACTCTATTCCTCCCTTTCTTCTCAAGGAAATCTGCATGTGTGCTTAGACCTATTCTAATCTCCATGCCAAAAGACAATATGCTCTGAAAACTTTGAGAATCATTTTAACTTATAGACTCTTCTATAGAAAGCTTTGTTCCTTTGGTAGCATGGCCACAGTGTTGATCATGTTGTCTTTCCAAGTGACAGAAGCCCACACAGAGGTAATAATGCAAATGCCAAGCTTTATTATTGCTTATTGTGTTTCTAGAATTGCACTGGGTGCTTTACTTGCTTTATAACTAATTTTCTTAACTCCACAAAGCAGATACTCACTATTATTTTTAGTCATGGACTTGAAGTAACTTGATAAAGATCAGAGAGTGGTTCTGTCTCTAATTTTGCAGGAAATAGGAAAGGAGTGATCACCTGACCTTTCCACTCTAAAGCTTTTAGGCTGAACTGCTCCAGGAAGCTTGAATAGGGATGAATCCTGCTGATATATGCAAGTTCCACAGCAGGAGCCAGAAAACACTTGCATGGATTTTTTCAGGAAAGAATTTAAAGCAGGAATCAGAAAATAACTTCATTTAGGGTGAGGTGAGGTAAAGGTATTTATCAATTTGTTACAAGATCTACAAGAGCAGGTCCTCGGGTGCACCTCCAGGAATGACTCTCATAGCCCCACAGGAAGAACTGGCCTTGTCAGGGGATTTGGGATTTGGGGCCTGGGTCTTCAGCCATATTCTGCCCTGTGTCTTGCTTTTTCTGGGTTCTGGTACCAGAACCACAATACTGACCCCATAGGTTCCAAACCCATGCAAATTTTGCCAAACTCACAAAAAGTGAATGCCTCATGCTCAGGTATTAGCTAACTCCTTGATTAATTTGGTTCCGAATCAAAGCATCATATGAGGAACATCTCATGATCAAGACGTAAACCCTGTCTAGAATCCAACTTCAAACCTAGTGAAATCTTCATCATCTCTTCTTCTTCTTCTTCTTCTTCTTCTTCTTCTTCTTCTTCTTCTTCTTCTTCTTCTTCTTCCTCTTCCTCCTCCTCCTCCTCCTCCTTCTCCTCATTCTCCTCATCTTCAGCTTAGAGGGAGGTCAAGACAGATGTTTGGAATGCCTAGCAAAACCACTATAACCAGAAATAATTTCTAGGCAAAACCAACAGCATTTCATTCTGAAGTTCTCAATTTCCTTGTGGTTTCTGCTCCCCCGCTTCTCAGATTTTAAAGGATTTCCTTTATTTTTAAACATGTACCTCATTAAAACTCTAATTTTTGCTTTGTTTTATTTCTTCTTACACATAAATGAACATGCCAGAAAAATATTTAAATACAATTATCTATATAATGATTTAGTCTCTAAAATTAGCTTTAAATTTACAGTATACATTTTTGAAAGAGTAAGCATCTGCTAATGTTATTTTTTTTATTCTTCCAGGCTGTTATTTTGTTCAGAGTTCTATTTTAATATAACAAGCTGCCTGATTTTTTTTTTTTAACTATGTTCAAGTTTTTAAGAAAAGATATAAGCTTTCTATAACCCCTTTTCTGTGAGACTAACACTCCCACAGAACTGATACCCACTTGGTAATCTCTCCTCAAGGCTGTTTTGGAAATGCCTTATGCTGTTAGGGACTGCAGATTCCCTTTCCAGGCTTTCACTTAGGTACCACAGGATGTCATTAGGGTTTTCCACTGTTCAACCCACATTTCTTGCCCTGTTAGGATTCCACTCTTGTGTACTAGCTAGTAT
This sequence comes from Peromyscus attwateri, assembly GCA_902168425.1. Classification (NCBI taxonomy): domain Eukaryota; kingdom Metazoa; phylum Chordata; class Mammalia; order Rodentia; family Cricetidae; genus Peromyscus; species Peromyscus attwateri. The sequence goes on from CABHPP010149251.1 coordinate 25,828, forward strand.
TTATAACTTTGATCACAGTACCCAACAGACAACTTAAGGGAGGAAAGGTATTTTGTAGCTCACAGTTTCAGAGGGTTCAGTGTTCAGTCCATGGTCCCTTATACCTATTCACTAGGGAAGATTACCATGGCAGTAGAATGTGGAATAAGCTGTTTGTGGGCATATATCAGACAAAAGGGCATATAGAGAGGCACCAGGATAAGACAGATGCATGAAGGACATTGTCCTAATAGCCCACTTCCTAGCCTCCATTCTACTTTTCACTATCTCTCAGTAATAACCACCATATTATAAATCCATAGATGGTAAATCTATTTATCTTATCATTCTCTTCAGGATAGAATAATATTTAGAATTGCCCTACACCCAGAGTGTGCTTCATTTAGCTCCTACATATTTTTAACTCAGCGTAATAGACAAAATTAGCAGTCATAGCTCTCTTGACCCACAGCATAAATGCAGACCTTTCGTAAATACAAAAATGTGAGATAGGCAGCAGATAAAAGTGCTTGCCACCAGCCAGGTGGTAGTGGTGCATGCCTTTAATCTCAGCACTCTGGAGGCAGAGGCAGGGAGATCTCTGTGAGTTCGAGGCCAGCCTGGTCTACAGAGCGAGATCCAGGATAGGAACCAAAACTATGCAGAGAAACCCGGTCTCAAAACAATAATAACAAAAAATAGTACTTGCCACCAAGCTTGAGTTTAATGTCTGAGACTCACATTGTAAAAGGTGAAAACAGACTCCTATAAGTTGTTTTCTAGCTTCCATGTGTATGCTATGGCACGTGTGTGCCACCTCTTACACTAAAGAAATGTAGCTTTTATGTAATAACATTCAAAATTCAGAAACAATACCTAAACGAGGAATTCCAAAATCAAGTTAAATCATGATGAACTACTACAATAAATTTTGAACTTCCAAAGTTTTTGATAGGGCAGTCTTAAAGCTATGAAAACATTCTGTAGAAAATGTTTATTGAAAGATTACATGAAGCACGTATAAAAGTTGGAAAAAATGGTACCTCAAAAACAGCCAGGAAACTTGATGGTCATCATGATCTTCATCAGTGTCTTCTTGACTTTTTCTTCTCCACAGTAATATGCTTCCTTGCATCTTTAAACTCATGTCATTTAAAGACAGCATCAGTATGGCCCTTCATACTGATCTCTCCAGTTATATGGGAAGACAATGAGGCTGCAAAGACACTTTTTTCCCCAGAGCCTTTTCTTGGTTTCTAGTTTTTAGCTCCTATGATCCCAACTAGTGTCATTATGCATGCATTATCTTTTCTAAATGTCGACTATAATATAGAAACAAATAAAAATACTTATGAGGCCATTTTATTGACTTTAACAAGCACTTATCACAATCCTAAGTCCCAAGCTATTCCAAAATAACTAAAATAGCCAGTAATAATTATGAATTGCAATTGACATTTAGTGTTTCACACTTACAGTTTAAGTAATACATGGTTGAAGTATGTTCAATATGGAGAGTATAATCATTATTCAACTTAGGTTTTTTTTTTAAACAACAAATGCTTTACATAAGGCTCTGTTAATTATAGCTCACTTTTTTATTGAAATAAAATTATGTCACTTTCCTCCCTCCAGCTCCTCCCAGCAACCTGCCCTTTCTTGAACACCTCTCATGTTCCCCTGACTCTCAAGTTGATAGCTTCTTTTTGTTTAGTTACTATTGTAACACACACACACACACACACACACACACACACACGATGTATGAATGCATGTATGTGTATGCACAGATAAACATTAACACAACCTGTTGAGTTGCTTTTTGTTGTTTGTGTACAAATGGTTTCAAGGCTGACCACTCTGCAGTGGAGAAACAAAAGGCAGAGGCGAATTCTCCTTCTCCCAACAGTCACCAGTTGATTTCTGTCTTTGAGAAATAAAATGCCATTCTGGGTTACAGTGTTTCCAAGTCCCATTTGTCCTGCATATGATTTCTGCTTCCAAAAACCACACAGAAAGAATTATTTTTATCATCTTAGGCTCTCTTCCAACTCATTGCATCATGATTAGATTAAACAACATGCTTCTGAGTTGATCTAATCATCTTTGCTGTTTCCTATTTTTTAATTCTCTTAGAATGTTATCACTTTATAGGATAATTTGGTGACTTTTCCTATCACATACTCATACTTGTAATGGCAAACAATATATGTTGTTACTAAAAAGCACCATGTATTTGTGAGAAGCGTTTACATAATGGTTATAACATGATGTTGGAAACAGAATGGGCAGTATAAACCCATAATGTGCTGCTTAAAATATATTATGAGCAGAACTAAATGAAATACTGAAACCATTTTAGGTGGTTGTTTATTCAAAAGTAAATTTCAAAGACTTTATTTTAAAACAAGCATGTCCATATGACCTTAGAATTTAAATTATCTTGGTATTCAACTTTCAAGTACCTTTACTTATTATAAATATTGGTAGATGTTTTCCTAAAGAAACTGACAACATAACTCAATGGTAAAACATGTGCCCAGTACACAAGCCTCTGAGTCTGATGCCCAGCATCACAAATACTGTTTTCACTTTTTATATGGTTTTTAACTTATGTGGCTGTATGTGTGCCTGTGGAAGTTTTTGTGCACTTATGTGCAGATGCTCACAGAGGCCAGAGGGAATCAGGTCATCTGGAACTAAAGTTTCAGGCAGTTGTAAGCCTCCTGACATGGGTGCTGGGGACACCACCTTTGTCCTCCGCAGTGGTTAGTGCTCTTAACCTCTGAGTCATCTCTCCAGGCCCACAAATATGCTTTTCTGAAGTAGTTGTCTAATTCATGAATCTCAAGAATAAGGATTGCGTACACCTAAGTGTGGATATGAGCATTGTTCACTGATTTTCTAAAAGGCCTTGACTGTACAGCGCCGCATTTTCCCCAAGAGCTCCTCTGTATTGATGGCCTAGTTGAGCTCTTAAGATTTTTCTGGGTACTTGTTTATTCAACATTGAGTGCCATTTACGGGGCATCTACTGTTTGGAGGCATGGAATAATCAGTAAATAAGCAGAAAGGCCTTACTTTCCCAGAACTATGAGTCTAATATGGCACTACAGTTACTTTACAAGGTAAGTATGCTGTCATATTTTAGAAAACAACTAGTGCTTAGAAAAATTAAGATGGGAAATATGAAATGGCAGAGATGGGTATTATACACTGAATGTTTTTGTAATATTTCTGTCACCTCTCCTCCTAGCTTGCTTTCATTTGCTGTGATAAAAACTATGGCAAATAGCATCTTAGCAGAGGAAAGGGTTTATTTCAGCTTATGCTTCTAAATCACAGTCCATTTTGGGGGGAAGACAGGGAAGTAACTCAAACAGAAACTGAAGCAGA
>CABHPP010149252.1:0-40541 GCA_902168425.1 Peromyscus attwateri
TTGAGTCTTTTAGGGAGAAGTGAGGCTTGGAGTTGAGGTTGAGGAAAAGAGAATGTTAGATTCTCACAGCTGGAATTTAATGGAACGTGATGATGTCTCATCATGTGATCACGGAATATGGACTCCATGCTTTCAACTCTCCCAGGTTTTTATACTAAATAATCAGGGCAACTATGAATGCTCATTATCTAAAACTCAGTTCGTGAAAACAATTAGTGGAAATAATTCTCCAGTATTTCCTTGGATGTAAAATTCCTTTAAAATGGAGTCTTTTCATATCTTTATTTCAAAATCGTGATGATTTTACTCCATTTCTTGAGTTTAAAACTTCAGAAAGATTGAATTCTACCATTACCTCAAGGTGAAATTAGGTAGGCTGTGGGAGTTTCTCATGATCCAGGGACTGGCTCAAGTACTAGAAAGCTCAATAATTGACTCACATAGGATTTATCATGTCCCCATGGAGAAACATTTAGAAAGGGAGGGTTCTTGTCTCTTTGAGGTAACACTCCATGCATTTTTGAGTTATGCTTTTCTGCCTGCAACTTATTTAAAGGGCTTTTAATGATAGTTAAAAAGACACATGTACAATCTGGTTATTGTCCTTACCAAACACAAAACAGCGGTAATTAACTTTAATCTCTCTCTCTTTTTTCTGGCTCTTGCTATGTAACTCGGGTGTCATCTCCAATATGAAAATCTCTTGCCTCTACCAACCAGCAATACCACTAGTTTTGGAATCACACTCTTACAATTGGGTCACATTTCAGTGCTTCTTTTGACCTGGTTTAAGTTACTAGATAAATACCTTGTAACACATGGATCAAGGAAAACAGAAAACAACATTTTAAAAATAATAATGTCAGAGAGAAATATTCACACAGAAACATGTCAGAATTCAGGTTATAATCCTGGCTGTGAATGCTCTTCAGCTATTTTACTCGCGTGGTAAAATCATGGAGACGTGTACTTATTCACACTGTCTTTTGTTTCTTTTATACAGTTCTAGGTAAAACCTTCCAATACTTTCTTCCAAACCTTATGTGTACTCAAGTTCCTACATCAAAACTCTATTGACCCAAACTGTATAAAATCTTTGGCCTCCTACCAGAAGAGGCCTAAATGCAGGAAAGTAAGGATAAATTAAAGTGACAGGGTCTCAGCAGTGGAAATTAGTGCAACTCTTCTAATTGCATGTCTAGCCTGAATGATGGGATACTTAATTCTTACACATCCCAGACAATTGCTTTATACTAACATGAGCTCTGGGAAAAAGGCATATTCTACAGACATATGGAGAAGTAGATGGAGTGGAAAAATAAATCTGAGACTCTAGCCACTCTTCAAAAAAAATGTTTTATCTATATCATTAATAAAGGTATTGGTCCTCTTGGTTCACAATTTTCACAAGAACTGAATGTTAAATAATTAAACAATAGACATCCAACCTGCCTGTGTTAACTCCTGTGCTGCAAAACCACAACAAAAGCACCATGGGGAAAGGCATGTCCCTTTAGTAAAAGACAAGGACACAGCCTAAATATGAATCCCAAGGGACAAATGGATCAGGGACAACAGCATCCTCTTCTCTCTCCCCTAGAAGGACTGCTAATAAAAGCCTTCAAAACTAGCATGGGTTCTTATATCTATTTAACCTTTTGCCCCAAGAAGCAAAGAGCATCTGGTTAAGTGGAGAGGAAAAACGCAGCAACTTTTCATTATCAGAGCTCCCAGGCAGAGTGTGGGCAAGCCGGAGCTGCCAAGCCTGGGTTAAATGCTTGTTGCCTTCACTGCCTGAGGCCATCTAGCGTGTTTAGAAATGATTAAGTACTGCAGCCTAGAAAGGACCTGTCCTGAGCGTTCATCTCTGACTTCCAGCAGAAAGGAGAGGCTGGCAATGACAGAAGCAGATGGATGAGTCTCATTAGTATGGCGAGGCAGCGAACCAGACTGCCTTCACAGAGCTGTCCAAAAAGAGGGAGCAAATTAAAATAGGATCTGGGAAAAAACCAATGAGCAAGTGCTTTAACTCTCTGCTACCTGGTTTCCTCAGCTGGGATGCTCTATAGACAGAGCACGCGGCTTACTCTGAAATGCTCCTGCACCATGAAATGAGAATGGTTCTGTAAACTCAGTCGCACATAGTCTGCTGTTTTTCCCCCCCACCCCCCCTTTTTTTTTTTGCATCCTTGAAAATATGGTTCTTGCATTTCTTACAGTAGAATAACACAGATGATTTCATTGTTAAGCATGTGTTACTGCTGCTGAGGAGAGTCGGGTGGGAGGAAGAGGGGAGAGACTTCTGCAGGCAGAAGAGGTGGGAAGCTTTGCCTTACGTAATGCCAAGAGTCAACTTGGAGGGTCTACAAAAAAAATCCGAGTTCCGCTCAGGAGTCAGGGTTTCATGAACCTTGGAAGAGGCTCTTATGGAATTTCAGAGACAAAAAGTGAATAAACACTAACCTAAAGGAGTTGCACCAGAGAAGAGGTAAGGGGTTGTTGGTGCTCATGAGTCAGTGAAATCTTACATATGTACTGAGAAGACAAGTACAGGTGCAGCCTTTGCTGAGAGCTAGCAAACTAAAAGCTACAGATAATCCATTAACCCACGGGTTTTATTTTCTGAAGACTGGATTTTTTCTCTTCTATTGCTCGCTTGAATTTTAGGCTTGGGAAGGGGATATGTGACATATATATTGAGGTGTTACTCCTTAAGTTTTTGTAGTTGGATTTTTCTTTTGGGCCACCAGCTCACAAATAATGACATGGAGGCTTATTAATTATGAAAGCTTGGCCATTAGCTTAGGCTTGTCCCACTAGCTCTTATAACTTAAATTAATCCATATTTTTATTAATATACATTCTACCATGTGGCTTTTACTTCTCTTCCATTTTGTGTGTCAGTACTCTCTCCCTCTATCCACCTCCCCATTTGATCCCTCAAGTTCCCATCCCCCCACCAGTGCACTCGTGAGATCTCTTCTTCTTCACCTTTCCAGGGAGAGCCTGTGTCCCACCTTGGGACCTTCTTGTTACCTAGCCTCTCTGGGTCTATGGATTATAGTATGGTTATACCCTTTATTTTATAGCTAATATCTGCTTATGAGCGGGTATATACCATATTTGTCTTCCTGGTTCTGGGTTACCTCACTCAGGTTGAGTTTTTTCTAATTCCATCTATTTTTCTTCAAATTTCCCGATGTCATTTCATTGTTTTTGACAGCTGGGTAATACTCCATTGTGTAAATGTACGACATTTTCTTTATCCATTCTTCAGTTGATGGGATCTAGTTTGTTTCCAGGCTCTTGCTATTATGAATAAAACAGCTATGAACCTAGTGAGCAAGTATCCTTGTGGTATGATTGAACATCCTTTGTGTATATGTCCAAGAGTGGTATAGTTGGGTCTTGAGGTAGATTGATTTCGAATTTTCTAAGAAACCATCATAATGGTTTCCAAAATGGCTGTAAAAGTTTGCACCACCAGCAGTGGAGGAGTGTTCCCTTTGCTCCACATCCTCTCGAGCATAAGCTGTTATTAGTGTTTTTGATCTTAGCCATTCTGACAGGTGGAATCTCAGAGCCGTTTTGATTTGCGTTTCTCTGATGGCTAAGGATGCTGAACATTTCTTTAAGTCTTTCTCAGGCATTTGAGATTCTTCTGTTGATAATTCTCTGTTTATGTCTGTACCCCATTTTTAATTGGATTATTTGTTTTTTTGATGTCTCGTTTCTTGAGTTCTTTATCTATTTTGGAATTTAGCCCTATGTCAGATGTGGGGCTGGTGAATATCTTTTTCCATTCTATAGTCTACCATTTTTGTCCTATTGACAGTATTCATTGCCTTACAGAAGATTTTCAATTTCACCAGGTCCAATTTATTAATTGTTGACCTTAGTGTCTGTGCTACTAGTGTTCTATTCAAGAAGTTGTCTCCTGTGCCAATGCCTTCAAGGCTGTTTCCCACTTTCTCTTCTGTCAGTTCAGTGGAGCTGGGTTTATATTGAGGTCTTTGATCCATTTGGACTTGAGTTTTGCACAGGATGATAGATAGGGATCTATTTGAGTTCTTCTACAGGCAGACATGCAGTTATGCCAGCACCATTTGTTGAAGATACTTTCTTTGATCAGTTGTATAATTTTGAAAAGATCATCCACTGTTATCAACTGGACTTCATCCCATAGATGAAGGGATGTTTCAACATATAAAACTCCGTTAATGTAATCTACCATATAAACAAACTGAAAAGAAAAAGAAAACACATGATCATATCATTAGATACTGAAACAAAAAAACCTTTGGCAAAAATCCAACACCCTTTTAGCATAAAAGTATTGGAGAGATTAGAGATACAAGGAACATACTTAAATATAATAAAAAGCAATATACAACAAGGTGACCACCAACATTAAATTAAATGGAGAAAAACTCAAAGCAATTACACTAAAATCAAGAATAAAACAAAGCTGTGCATTCTCCATATTTTTCAATTTATTTCAAAAATATGAAATTTATTTCAAATTTCAAGCTACCGTAATAACAAAATGAGATCAAGGGGATGCAATTTGGAAAAGAAGAAGTCAAAGTATTGCTATTTGCAGATGGTATGATAGGATGCATAAGTGACCCCCAAAATTCTACCAGGGAACTCCTACAGCTGATAAACACCTTTAGCAAAGTGGATGGATAGAAGTTTAACTCATAAAAAAATCAGCAGCCCTTTTATATATAAACGATAAATGGGTTGAGAAAGATATCAGGGAAACAACACCCTTAACAATAGCCACAAACAATATAAAATATTATGGGGAAACTCTAACCAAGCTAGTGAAATAACTGAATGACAAGAATTTTAAGTCTTTCGAGAAAGAAACTGAAGAAGATGTCAGAAGATGGAAGGATCTCCCATGCTCATGAATTTGTAGGATCAGCATAATAAAAATGCCAAAAAGCAGTCTACAGATTCAATGAAATTTCCATCAAAATTACAACACGATTCTTTACAGATCTTGAAAGAAAAATATTCAACTTCATATGGAAAAACAAGAAACCCAGGATAGCTAAAACAATCCCTACAATAAAAGAACTGCTGTAAGTATCACCTTCCCTGATCTCAAGCTGTGCTACAGGGCTGTAATAATAAAAACTGAGTGGTATTGGCATAAAAACAAACAGGTGCATCATTGGAATTATATCAAAATCCCAGACATAAGTCTATACACCTATGGACACTTGATTTTTGACAAGGAAGTAAAAAACATTTCACTTGTTTACTTGTTTCTTGGTAATCACTATCTTTACAATTCTGAACTTGAACTTAATGAATTTTTAAACACCAAAAAATAAAAAATAAACATCACAACACAAATTGCTCCAAATTTTAGAGAATATAAGAATTATACATGGCATGAAAAGATTTCTATGGAAAACAACTCTTATTCTATACTTTACTAACTGAAATCTTCTTCCTTGACTAAATTCCCCAGCACAACAATACTTTAACCTAGGGTTAACAACCGCAAAGAGGGTCAGAGTAACTATTCTATTGTGGTATGCCTAACAGCTGAAGCAAGAGCTTTTTCTTAAGAAGGGCTTTCAGGAGCTAGAACGTTCTGACTTCCTGTAAGACAGACGTAATACGTATGTATGTGTCTCCTTCCTCCTGTCACTATTGCTATCCAGGGCTGCTTCTTCCTGTGCACAAGTCACATCTGTTGACGACACAGTCTAGTGGCTTAGTCACTTATCTTTGTATTTATACTTACTTACCCTGAATATAAGCAGAAATCATTTCTCATATTTATCCTCATGTAAAATGTACATGGATAAGTCATTTAACTAAATGTAAAGTGTCAGAAAATGACTCATACAAAGAAAATAATATTATGCAGGATAAACTTATATTAAATTGTAATGTAGCTGACACTGATTGAGGGAGATTAAGTTTAAGATTCTTTTTTTTCATGACATTTGTTCAAATAAATAATAAAGGTAACAGGAAGAAAAAGTTGATTCATTCTTCTCATTTTGTGTTTAAATTTTACCAGTTATTTTTTTTTGCCACATTTATTCACAGTGCGGTATCATGGGTACATTAATTGCATCCTGGGTAATAGTGGTAACTGTTAGTAAAATGAAGTAATAATTGACCTTTAATCCCGAATAAAGGTTGGCTACTGAAAGATAAACTTTTATGTTGAATTTAGAATGTGAAGAGAAGGATTGAGGCCATGGAAGGAGCACACTGAATAGAAATCTATGAATATTTCATATTGTATAACGGGTTGAAAACTTGGTGTGACATTACCCTAACCCCTGTCCTACTATAGTTTCAAAGGAACATTCTGATCAGCATCTGAGGATTTCAGGCAGGGAAGGTTTCTTAGCTAGTAGAATAATTAAATTATAATACAGATGTCTTTACTAAAAGCTCTTACCTTGATTAACTGAACTAAATGCCCATGTTCTTGAATCATGAGGCTGACCCACTACTAGTTCAAACATCTTTACTAGTCTATCATTTTCCTGGGAGTTTGGAATACTAGTTGCTCTCAGAGCATCTGTGTTGCCGAGAATCCAGGAAGAGGACTGAGAGGAGGCATGTGAACGCCAATCTTCAGCACAGAGTATTGATAACTACAGAGTGGGCACTTGTCAAATTAACTGAATGTGTTTCCTTTCTCTTCCAAGACACCTGGGTTTTATAAAACCAGAAATTTAGTCAACAAACAATAACGTATTGAGAAATGAAAAAAATATATCAGGCTACCCAAATGTCAAAAATGATATCAATAGGTACTACTTAATATCTGCTAGGATTTCCATTAAATTCCCCAAACATATTGTGCTAATTAAGTAGAGTCCATCATCATTCTTGCTATACCACTGAAGCAATTGTGATACACATATGCCCAGGCATTTCTGGGATCATACAGTTAATAGTCAATTGAAACCAGGGATGCCAAATATCCTACTTCCGCAATCCAGTGGAGAAGTCAATGACAGCAAGGAAAAAACAAACAAACAAACAAACAAAAAAAAAACAGCTAAGATAGGGTATTTGTGTGGTGGAAATCTCATATATAAAAGGAAAATAGATAGATAAATATGAAGTTTGGACCCTTCTGAAGAATTTAGAGAAGGGTAGCCTTTTGAACAGATAGATAGGAAGAACAGATGCATTTTGGGGCTACGGTGCAGCCAAGGGCAACAATGTCTTTGGAAAACACCAGATAAAGGGGAAAATTTGTTCAATTAACAGTTCTAAACAATTGTTGGAGTTGCCTAATGTGCACCATGTCATCCTTAAAAGACTTGAAATTAGACACTAAATTCTTCTCTGCAACAATCTAAAAACTGGGTACTTATTTCAGCCTGGTACTCTCCTAGCCCTCTGAGTGGCCTGACCTGGCATCTATTGATGTCAGGAGCTTAAAAGTCGTTGGAGAGGGAAGCATCCTACTTGGCTTTGTGCACTGACTTCTGTGGCAATCACCAACTTCCTCTGACACTCAGAGAACCAAGAAAGGCTCAAATGATGTCCCAGTGGGGTTAAGGAGGAGATTACGAGTATTGCAATTTAGGAACTATTGGGATTAACTAACTACAGCAACCAGAAGAGGAACCTAATCAAGAACCAGGTTTGGAAGGAAGACATTTATACTTGGTACACAGTCCAGCTGTTACTTTTAGCATGAAAAGCCAACAGAAGCAAGAACTGTGGACAAACGCAAGTGAAGGAAGTATATTCAATAGAAGAGTTAAGGAAACTTGTGATTCCTCTAGACAGTTTAACAATATCTTTAGGGTTATAAGTGCAAAATTGGGCATTTCCAGGAAACCCATAAACCTGCCCAAGGCTGCAGTTTTTCAGTTGGGCACATTTACAATTATGTGCTAACAGGTGTCTGGAAAGGAAGACTGAGTTTTATTTCTGCGATAGAGTGCCATATAATTTCAGAGCCAGTGATTTCACTTTGAAAAAAAATCACTCTGTTCTATCACTATTAGTTTATAATAAAACAGAGGTTGACCTGCAAGTTAATAAAGAAAGCATGTTTACTAATTAGCTTTATTCTCCTTGTCCCATGTTAATTGCAAAAGATCCATCTATCTCACTTATGAATATGTTAATTTATGTCAGAGAGGTACAAGTTTTGAGTATGCAAACTCTCCCTTTAATTAGATCAAAGGAAGGTCCATCACAGTTTCACAAGATGGATTCTAATTTTTAATCAGTAAAATAAGTTTGCCTTCTAAACGACATCTTCCTTTGACAGTTGGAAAACACTAATTAACAGACATAACTGTATTAATTGCATTATCCCACTACATTCTTATCAGTTAGCTTATGTTTCCCTCTTGCTAATGCAAACAGTTGTAGCTTTGGTGGAGTCACCTCGTGAATATCTTTCTAGTGCTAACTAGCAATCAATGCATGTAAAATTTCTAATGTTTCTGTTGGGAATTCTACATAATAGATGTAGCCTCTCTTTTGAATCATGTCCTGCTCTTTAGTATAATGAGTCCTTAAATCTGCACCATAAGAATATCAGCTTCCTGAGAGATAGGGAGCACATTTATTCATTAAGAACAAAGAACTATAAGTTTCCTTTAGGAATCTTTCCATAATTTGCTAAATGGAAATCTGTAGCCTACTAAACAGTTTCAAATTCATAACAATTAAAATTTTATATCTTGAAAAAAATGAAGCAGTTAAAACTTTAAAAGGCAGGGAATGTCTTGGTAAAGTTCTGTGCTCTTGGGCCAGAGATTTTCAAATATTTTATTATAAAAACACCGAGTCTGCAGGGAACTCACTTCCATATCAGACCTTCATTGGTGCCATATGCCTGTTCAGCTTTCAATATTCAGCTCAGGCACCTGAGGAGAGAAGACATGTGGCCTTGCAGCCTACTTCTTGAACCTACAAGAAAAGACACCAATCTGTGATAACTTTGAATATACATTTGTGTATGGGGCATCTTTGTTTTTCCTTCAAGTCAACCTGAAAACATTTCTTACTCAGCTCATATAGGTGATGAATGTCTCTTGAGATAACACATAGCTCATTTTATTAGTGCATTTAAGGTAAATTATTTCATGCCTTGTGGAACTTCTCTGCCTCAGAAACTTTAGTGTTAGCCTTAATTTGGGGACGATGCTATCTAAACAACGCTGCCAAAGAAACTGTGAAGACTGAGTTTGTCATAATGAGTAGTCCAGGACTCCAAGACTGGATGTAGGAAAGATCAGTCACATGGTGGGAAGGTGTCAGGGACAGCTGCAGTTGGCACACCTAGGGGACTATTAAGGCAGAACTGTGGATCTTTTCAATTTACATGTAATCAAAACTGTCCAGTGCTTGGAGACATGAGCTCTGCAGTCTAGCTGTGTGCTAAGTGACCTACCTAACTGTGTCTGTCCAGTTTATTTTCCTACAAACGTCTCTCAGATTCTAAAACCCTATGAGTTCACGGCATAGAAAGAACTGACATTTATGAAAATACCACCCTTGCACTTTGGAGGTGCTGGAGACCACATGCACACAGCCCACATATTAATTGTACCAGGCACAAATGTCAGTTTCCAAAGTAGGCAACTTTTTACATAAACTCATTTATCATCATCCAGTATTATGCTAATTCAAAGGTAAACTTTCCACTCAGTCTTTCCCCTTGTGTCTGCTGTTTTTAACCATCCCTTTCTATACCACACCCCCAAGGAGAAAACATGAATAGCACAAATTCCTAGTGAGAGGTGAGAAAGACAATCCAAATGAATGAAGAAGGCCTGAGCCAGGTGAAAAGGGCAGCTGAGGGGCTTCTGACAAGCTGCTTTCATTATCACAGTTATTTCCTTGTAGGCATTCATTAAAATGTCAGCTGTGTGAAGGAGGACCAATATGTTCCTCTCCTGATTCCACCTGGGACTTTCTCCCCAGATTCCAGAGCAAATAAAGCCTATGTTTAGGTATTAGTCTCTGCAGTCTTTCGGTTCACATTTGTCCATGGCCATGAACATCACTAAAATATAGTTTCAGACATCCCCACTCATGGAATTGCAGGGTATAAATTACAGTGTTTTCCATGAACTCTATCATGAATCTCCAGACTAAAGAGTCTGGCTTCCTTGTGGCTAGAATAGCTGAGTGTGAAAAGTTACATTTGTTATTCTAAATCAAATTTGGATTCTTTTTCCTCTTAGTGGTTGTAAAGACTTTACAACTGTTTATGAACTTTGTTTCATGAACACAACTTTTGTTTCTAGTTTACCTGGCATTGAGTAAATATCTAGAGATTTATTATTAACTAGTATCTTTATCTTTATCTTTGTTTTTGATGAGTAAATACAAACATGAGTGCAGGAGAAAGAAAAAAATTAAACAGAAGCAGAGCCTAGGACCCTACATGGATGGCCTGGCACTGATTATCTGCTTGGATATGGCTGGAGTTTCAGTCAGACTGAAGTGAGCACTGCTTTTCTGACAAATAGCACACTGTCATTGGTCAATTGTTAACACACTGTCATTGGTCAATTATTAAGTTCATCTGCCATCCCAAGTCCAGAATCATGAGGTATGCTGGTCTTAGCTTAGTTTCTCTTTTCTCTCATTTAGTTTCCTACTGTTGAGAAGGAAAATGATTGAATGAGATCTATTCAGAGAACATATAGGCATCTGCTATGTAGGCACCAGCAGGTAGGTGGCTCTCAGGGTTACTGCACTTTTAAGCAATGAAGAGTGTTAGAATTAATGCTACTTCTCATTTTTTCCCTGCCTTCAAAATATTACCATATGACACCAGTACCTCAAAGACTTACTGTTTTAATTTCTTACATCTATCTAGGTATCCACGTATCTATGTATGTATGTATGTATCCTTCAATCTATCTATCTATCTATCTATCTATCTATCATCTATCTATTATCTATCTATGTATCTAGTGCGTCTGTGTGTGTGTACCATGACACACATGTGGAAGTCAAAGGACAAGTTACAGAATTCAGTTCTCTCCTTCAACAATGTAGGGTGAAACTCAGGATATCAGGTTTGATGACAAGTTCCCTTCATGCCAAGCCATCTCACAGTCCAAAGAGCCATCCCTCCAGACCATCAGAGATCAACTCAGGCATCCCATTGACAATGTCTGATTGACCTCTGCTTGCTTGCCTGCTAAAACACATACTAATTTCTATTGACTTTACACCTGTTAGAAATCTTCTCGAGAAAATCTAGGTATCACTTTCATAATTTAGGGATTTAACTCAGTGTTATCCTTACTTTAGTTCTTTGTTTCTCTGTAGCATTTTTTGGAATGCTCTTTGTCAAGTTATTATCAAGTGTCTGTTGCTGAACTTAATAGACTTTTATTTCCATTTGCCCTTGAATGTTTGTGTCCTCCCTATCAGTAAGGAGTTAACTATGAACTTCTTAGCATCACTTTATTTAAATAGAGAGTTGCTTGCTTATTTATTTATATATTTTCCTATTCATCTGCAAAAGGAGTCTGAGTAATTAGGCCATCTGTCATCTTATTTAGCAAACTTTAATTTGAAAATTTTCAAGTTAACAGCAAAATTTGTTTTTAAATAGGTAAAAATATCTCTTCCAGAATTTTAAAGTGACACTTTAAATGAATTTGTTAGTGAAGTCTGAAAATTGCTTCTTGTATTTTTAAGGTAAATTTTTCAGTACCTGACCTCTTATATGCCACTGTGGTACATTTTGGATACAGGAGACAAGGTAAAGTCTTTATGCAACAGAGAATACATATGCTTTGGAGTCTTTCAGGTTTGAATTCCAATATACTCTAACCTCTGAAATTTGCTAGGCATAGAAACTAGTCTTATAATTTTTCATCATTGAAGAATAAACATTGCATGTAAAAGTTGTGGAAAATGTTTGAAAGACAGTGAGCTCTCCATTGAATGTATTGTCTATTTTTACCTCTGGCTGCTTCTAGGTTATTCGGTCCCTGAAGGAGTGAAATCCGATGCAGTTATTGTGAGAGCAAAGAGAAGAGATCACAGGACTTTGGGATGATATCTTCATGTACATACATGAGCCTATCTTTGTCTGGGTACTCTATGGGTGATACAGAGGTTTGCCTAGTGCTTTTCTCATCTACTGGAGTGATGCCCTACAGACCACATAATGGGGACTACTAGAGTGTGGAATCACTTAAAAGGAGACTAATGGGACCTAACAGAGGAAGCAGATGGCTCCTATTTCTCTAGAAAACCTCAAAGTGACTAAAAGGATTTGAATTCTAGAGCAAGAGAACCTGGATCACTCCCCAAAGTCCATTTACTTATAAATTTCTCTAAAGGGGTTATTCCAGGTACAGGCAATGTATATGATTGTCTGAAATACAAATGTCTGTGTAGTACTTGGTTATTTACTCAACAAATATAACATTTTTAGAGGACCTATTCCAGTGCCAGGCACTACCAAAGTGTAACAATTAGTAAATACAGCTTATACTGTCTCCCAGCTTATGAGAGAAAAGCAAATAATCATGCAAATAAAGGCAAATGTAAACCCTGATGAGAGGACAAGTGAGATAAACTGTGAAGCATGAAATAAGGTCTGACGCACTCAGGACATGGAAAGGGAGTCTGTGGTCAGCAGTTTTCTAAAGACATTAATGAATAACACCGGCCTTGGCAAAAGGAAGATGAAAGACCAGAGGCAAGGCCATGTTGATGGAGTAGGGTGAGTACCAGCATCCATATGGAGATCACACATAGTTTCAGCATCCGAGTTGCAACATTACAGTGAAGTAGGTGAAAGCATTGGTTCTAAAGCCAGGATTTCAACTCTCTGCATGTCTTTCCAGATACGGGACATTGGGCACACCCCTTACTCTTTCTGAAATCTTTGTATCTTCCGTTTTATAAATGGGTTGAGCATGATACTTCCTCATAGATCTATACGTGATTATATTTGTATGTTAATAAATAAAGTTGCCTGACCATCAGAGATAAAAGCAAGCCATTTAGCAGAAATCCGGTGGTGGTAGCACACGCCCTTAATCCGATCACATGCAGGCAGAGTCTCTGTGTAGTCAAGGACACAGCCAAGCAGTGACCCTAACCTTTAATCCCGGTATGAACCATAGAGACCTAGAGGCCTGTATAGACAGGCAGTGACAAGGAAATCATGTGGTTGGGTTTAGAGCCAATGAGAAGGTAGAACAGAAAGGCAATAAAAAGATAGGTCACACAGGAGAAGGGCTATCTCTCAGGGGAAGAGATGACAGCGACTGGTAAGCTAAAGGTAGTCTTAGGCTTCGCTAGTGCTCTGATCTCTTAGGCTTTAACTCTGTATTTGGCTCTGTGTTTCTTCTTTATTAAGACCGTTGAGAATTTCATCTACAATAAAGTCCTAGGACAGTCTTAGAAACACAGCAACTTCTATGTGCTGTCCACCTTTATTATTTTACCTTTCTTCTTAAGGGAGATAGGAGCCTTGTTTTATAGGTGTTCAGAGGAGGGCAGGGTCAACCTCTCACTTCAAATTGATTTGGCTCACAAGACTAATGCCATTCGTGATGCAATCAAAAGAACATAACTGAGTGTGAACCCCATGAGGCTTTCTAGGGAGGGCAGCACAAGCACCCAACCGTCCCCGATGGCTTGATGTGTGTAGAGCTATGGCTTTACTTACAGTTAGAAAGAAAAACTGATTGAAGTTTGACACCTACCAGTAGAGGCTGTGCAGTTCACTTTCTCCATGAGCATTAGGGAAGAATGCTTGGGTTTTCTTATCAGCTTGGCTAGATGGGGAGTGAGAGAGGGTCAAGAGGAGATGGTTCATCATCATCAAAAGCAGTCAGACTAGTCCACCACCCTCGTGTTCTAAGAAGGGAGCTAGCATGTTGATCAAGATAGAACTGGTACAAAAGTTTCTCTCGCCTCAGTAACAATTTTTTGCCTTGCATACTTGCTTTTAAAAAATGGAGGAGTTTTTAGTTCCAGACAACAAAGGGCTTCTACTCTGTTGACTTCACAGACCATTTTACCAGGGGGATTGTGTCTACATACAAATTTAGCCTTTGGTAATTTGAATTGCTTAAGTGAACAATATCCCACTAGGGAAACAGTTTTTAATAAACATTGGCAATCTGTCCCACTATTGATTGAGGTTTCTTCACAGACTTTTTACACACTGACCATTTTTATATTTGTATTTGACATTATTTTCAAAATGACCCTAATAACAGATACCCCATAATAGGATAAGCTACAATTTTAAATATTTAATATCTTAGTATTTTTTTCTCTTTTCTCTGCTTTTTTATGTATTAGCTTAACATGCCATTGAACTTAAAATTCACAAAAACACAGGTAGGAAGGGATGTCTAGGCTCTCTTTTGTTTGGCTCTTCATGGTCCTTTAGTGCCCCTTTCCATGTGACACTGGTTATGCTGGACTGAAACACTAAGTAAGCTGATGTTTTTTCTACTCCATTTTCATGTAAACAAAAGAAATATTCTTTGTCTTCATTCTAATGTTGGATTATATAGCTGGGAATGTAGCATAAGTTACACTGTGTTAAGTGTAACTCAACTTTTAAATTTATGTGTAGAGCTGAACTCCGTATCTTGCTTTGCCCTAAGTATTTCCTGTTCCTGATTTCCTTAGTAAACAGGAAGGCTCCATCCCCAAATTTTCAGTCAATGAGCTGTGCAAGGGTAGTCAACCTCTCACTCTGCTCTTTTTATTGAAACTGCTGCCAAAATTTCTCAATTAGTTTTTTTTTTATTTTTAATTTACATTTTAATCAAAGTAATACATGCACATGCTTAAAACACTGATGGTTATGGTAGAATCTGTGACAAAATATGGCAGTTCCCAATCCCTTCCCAACCTCACTATCTCTCTCTCTCTGTCCTCCACTTCCAATGACAACATTCACAACTCTAAACAATAGGTTTATGCTAATATTTCTCCGTTATCAACTTCAGATATTATTTGTGAGCCTGCATAGAAGGATTGTATCATGATCATGCATGCTGTCTCTCCTTCCCATTTTCCCAAACATCACACTAAATTTAGTTACCTCACTAACTGACTCCAAACCTTGGTCACTCTGCTTAGGCCACTCTTTTCTCTTTTACCAGACAGGACAAATTTCTAGTCCCTTGTATTGAGAGACAAGAACATTAGGACTCACAGATATTCAATTGCCTTTCCCCAACTGTATCTTCCTCACTGACAGCAAATTTGACAAAGTGAAAGTCAATAATGTTGTGGATATCCTCACTTGTAACAGATCACTTTCTATGAGTTATATTTAGTTCTAAATCAAAACAAATGAGCATCATGTATTATGACTTCATAGACACATATTTGCAGAGTAAAATTCTGTCCTTTTTTTTTGTTATTATTTTGGGTCTGTAAGAGAGTATCTTAAGTAGCCCAGGCTGGACTCAAACTGCCTTGAACTCCTACTCTTCCTGCTTCTACCTTCCCAGTGTTGGGGTAACAGGTGTGCTCCACCATGCCTGTACTGTCTGTACTGAAATAGGGAGGTTGGGAAGAGGCTGGGAACTGCCATATTTTGTCACAGATTCTATCATAACCAGTCCTATCTTTTGCTAATACCTAGCCAAAGTTTACTTAAAGGATAAGTTCAAATGGTCTTCTTCATTCCAAAGCAATCTTTCCTGGAAATCTTGTATTATAACCTGTTCTCATATTATTTTTACTCTTATACCTATTGTACCCTTCTTAGACTGTGTCTGTGGGAGATTTGAAATTTGCTATCTGATTCAACAGACTGGACACTAATCATACCCAATTATTTGAGAAAGAATTTGTTGCCTTGAACATATTTTGTTTTTTCCCTATACTCATAAGAATGTTGGTATGGCCAGGGAATTTTGTGTGTCTTTGTCTGTTGGACAGACTGGAAATTCAGGGAGAATTAGAAAACAGGTCTTTTGGTTTGTAAATAACGGGCTCTTACTGGAAAGAAACATTATACAAGTAAAATACTTTATCTTTAGAAAGTGATTAAGTATCTCTTCTGCTGTTGATTCTAGAAAGATGTAGCACTTTGGAATACATGCCAGACATCTTCCTTTATACATGGATGACTCGCAAATGCCTCAGAAGCCAGTGTTAGGTATTTCTCCTCCATTCAATTTTTTGATGGTTCAGATGAAGCCTGTCTGGGATTTCATTTTGTTTCACAGATGTGAGCATAATGACTCTCTCAGCTTTCTGCAATATGCACTCTGCCTGTGACAGCTCATCTGCAGGTGGGTATCCCAGCCATGTCCTAGCTGAATCTCCATGACCCCAGCTTCTGGACCTATATCTAACATGAGCTTTCCTCTTTTTATCTTGTAGAAATGTAAGCAATTTTGCCAACCCTTTTATCCTTGAATTTTCTTTTCAGAAACTGTTATTCAAGATAATCTGTTATTTTTCAAAAATATACATCTTTTATTTCAGTTTTCCAAGACTTATTTCCATTGCATAAAAATAGCAGCTGGTCAAAGCAATAATGAACTTACCAGTAATGTGGCTAGGCTGTATAACTAGAATTTGTCTCATTTTGTGGCTACTCAGATTTCTATCTAACTATGAATTGAATCAAATGATGAAAACAATTCTTTCCATAGAAAGAAGGATGCTAACCCGTTAACTATTTGTGTGCCTGGTGGACTTGTCCTAAGGACTGGAAGTTTCCTACTCAGCTTCCATATATAAGGCAATCTCCTCTATAACTTACAACCTCTAGTAAAATACTGAGCAGTTGCAGAGTGAGACACTGTGCTTGCTATACAGGATACTGTAGTGTGTTCATAGCACATTCTGTGGTATGCTTTCTGCATGTGCAACTCCTCTGACTTTTCCACAATGCTGCATGCATATTAGCTAGATGTTGTTGATCAAGTTAGAAAACAGTAATAGTCATATTACCCACTTTATATTGTCATTAGGATGATTAAGTGAGTTCACATAAATCAGTTTAGAAAAATGTTTGATACAGACAAGGTTGCCAACAACTTTTCAATTTGTGTTAGGGTTCTTTGAGAAACATGTGATTTATGAAGAGAAACTGCTTCCATGATCATGGGTGTTTAGAACCGCTATGATGTGAAACATAGAAGCCTGGCAATACCAGCAGTGTAGTTCTGTCTAAGCCAAAGGCTTGTGACCCCAAAGGGACACTAGTTTAAGTCCCAGTGTAGGGCTGAATGCCCCAAACCCAGGTGTGTGGACATCTGAGGGAAGGAAAAAATTATGTTCTGGCTCAGGAAAGGGCAAATTCACCTTGCTCCTTCTTTTAGTTCTGATGGACTTTTGACGAATTGAATTTACCCACCCACATCTGTGCAGATGGATCACCTCTATTTAGTTTATTGATTCAAATGCTAATCTCTGCTGGAAACAGCCTCACAGAAATGGTATGTTACCAACTCTCTGGGTATCTAGTTGAGACATAAAAGCAACCAACAATATAATTATTTTCATTGCTTATTATTACTTGAAAGTGAAGGAGAAATTCTGTTGTGTTGATATGACAGCAAAACCAGCTGTATTTTCCTGTCCTCATGCATTCATTTGACACAATTTGTTATTTTACTTTTCCTGCTTGTATTATTAGCTTCCTTTTAAATAGTGTGTGACTGCTCTGGTCTGCTGTAGACAGAATATACGCAGTGTAATGCCCATACTTGCTGGTACTACCCCTATTCTTCCCCCTTCCCTTCCATTTCTGTCCACATGCCTTCTTGTCACCCCTCTGCTTGCTTGCTGCTTCCTGGGCATCTTTCTTCCCTATTCTCTGGCCACTAGCTGAGTTCTCTGGAACTGAGTCAAGTCACAGGCATGTCTGTTATTC
This sequence comes from Peromyscus attwateri, assembly GCA_902168425.1. Classification (NCBI taxonomy): domain Eukaryota; kingdom Metazoa; phylum Chordata; class Mammalia; order Rodentia; family Cricetidae; genus Peromyscus; species Peromyscus attwateri. Next base: position 17,864 of record CABHPP010149252.1, read on the forward strand.
AGTGGCAGTGGCTGTAGACGAGGCACGGAGATCTTATTCCCACATAGGTTTTTACATATTAATGTTCTCTCTGATTGGGGAAGAAGTGCTAACCTGCTAGATTGCTATTTTGAAATTCATAATGAAGAGAAATTAGTTATCCCAGAGAGAATGTTAGGAGCAGATCCAACTGAAGCTGTAGTTAGATTTACAAGAATGCAGAAAACTAAACTCTAGGCTGTCCAAATCCCGATTAACATGTTTTACTTAATGAAGCGGGGAGATGGTCAGGCAAAAAAAAAAATCCTGCTATCATATAAAATGGGCATTCATTTTTATTTTTACCCCTCTTGAGTTCACTCTTGAGTCATTAAAGGATTTATATATTTGTTTACCAGTTTTGTCAATCTGGTGAGAGCCACCTGAGTTAGCACATGAAGAATCTGGAAGGTAAGGGGATAGCCTGAAGTGCTGGCAGGCAGCTCATGCAGTCAGTGGTAGGGTAGACAGGACACACCAGTGCTTCTGGATAGAGGGGCTGGTGCCTCCTGTAAAGAAAGACAGGCAAACACACTGTTCTCTGTGGCTCTAAAGCTTCTTTGTCAATGGGAGGTGGGGGACCCAGCTTCTGTCACATGCTCAGTGTCATCAGAGGAGCACTGATTTTCCTCCTGGAAGACACTGAGACTGCACTGACTTCGTTGCTTGGTTTCTACACAACTCTAAGGATGCGAGCAGGGTGGTATGTATCAGTATTTGGTGGAGAGGAAGATCCTGGAAACTGACCTGACATTAGCAGTCATGTTCAGACTATTATATTCCAAGGCACACTGCCTTTTTAGGTGCTATGGTAAACAGAGTTCAAAGATGTTCCTTAGTTTGTCCTCTGTTTCAAGTCTATTAGTGACTTTTCTGTTTTAGGAAGTCTTATTTTGGCTATGGTTCCAAAGGGATGAGAATCCCCCGTGGCATGATGGAGGCATGTCAGCAAGAGTCAAGCACGGCACACAGAGCAGGAGCCGAGAGACCATATCTTTTTCACAAACACAGCGAGGGAAATGGGAGTAGCTCAGAGCTACATAGTCTCAAAGCCTGACCCCGGTGAAATAATTCTCAAGGCAAGGCCACACTACTTAGACCTCCTCAAACAATTCCACCAGAACCAAATGTTCAAATCCTGAGCTTAGTGAAGACGATTCTCCTTCAAGCCACCACACAAAGTATTCAACCAGACATTTGGTGAGTCTCAGAAGAGATGTTGCAGATGGGATGTCCCAAATTACTTGACTTTAAGAAAGGAGGATTTCTCTGGTTGGCCTAACCTTAACCAGGTGAGTTCCTAAAAGGTACAGGGCTTTTCCTTACAAAATTGTGTGAGGGAATCAATACAAAGGAGGCTCTTTATCACTGTCTTTGAAGATGGAAGGCATGTTTGAGAAGTGGGAGCTGACTCTCAGAGCTAAAATTGTCCCTTGACATTGACCAGCAAGGAAACAGAGAGACTTTTATAACTGCAAGGAACAGTGTCAGAAAGCTATTGCAAGTTCCATAAGAGAATGACTAACATATCGATTTCAGCCTACTGAAGGGCAGAGGACTCAGTTACACTGTTCCATGATACAAAGATAAATGGGTATCTTTATAAGGACTAAGTTGATGATCAATAAAGAACTAATATGGTGGTTGCAGTGCAGCTTGGGGCTTTGACATCAAATCAAATGTACATGTTTCCTTTATCAGAATCTAAAGTATGAACTATATATCTTTACTACCCACCCCCAGGTTCTTCCATATTGGAAAATAAGTACTGGTAAAATGAATAGAGAGCATACTTTAAACTAAACTCAGACAGTGTGTGTGTGTGTGTGTGTATGCGCATGTGCGCACACTAACATTTCTAGGAATCGCACAGAATGGTATAAGTCTTTGGTTTAAAAATCCTTAGAACCATACATAAAAACTCTGTGATCAAAATTCACTCAATCCCTATGTGAAAATGCTGTGCAGAAGTGCCAAGCTACCCTGTGTTTCTGTGTTCCTAATTTTTCTGGGGAAGTAGCTAATTTTAGCTTTCTGGCAAGTTCCAGATGTTTTTTCACAATCCTGTGTTTAAACCTTCTCCTTTCTCTTAAATAATCCTTGTCAATAGAGTGTATTTTTTATAGGCAACTGAATCACTACTGCTAAACTTGTAGTATTAATGAAGAAGTCAGAGCTGTCCCTGTAGGGCTGTAAGGAAGAGCTTAGAGTGTCTGGTGAGAGCTCTGCCACTTGGCAAGAGAAATCATTGAACACAGTTTATTGGATCAGAACCCATTATCCAGGCTGAGTCTTGAGATTGACAGCCTCCCATTTTTACTATATATGTGAACACAGGGAAGTCCTGAGGCCAAGTTTTGAATGTGGTTGACACAAATAAGGTCCCTTTGGTTATTCTGGTCCAAGAAGAGTGGTGTGGTATTGTACATACTGCTGAAACACATATATGATGTTTGTGTGATTTATTTTGGTCTGAAGTTCTAAATCTTAAGGACAATTAAAATCTTGTAATAGGTAAATGCTGTAATCTCAGCACTTTGGGAAGCCGAGGCAGGTGGATTAATGTAAATATTAGGCCAACTTGGGCTACACAGCAAAAACTTGTCCCTAAAACAATAACAAAAGTGAATAAATATGTACAATCTTGTATACCACAGTAATGTGCTTTGTCTTATTTGTCACATGAATAACTATTTTGTTCTAAGCAAGCAGAAATCACTTTAAACTTTGTACTGTTGTCTCTGCACAACTGTCTTATATTTAAGTGACCACATGAAGTATTTTGTTCAGAGGTGCATCCTTTTAAGAAAAAGAGACTCTTGTATGTTTATCTAAGTTTACAGAGACAGGAAGAGAAAAAGCATGGCCTCTCATCTGACTGCTGAGCCAAGTCAGCATGGAGGCCAAGCAATTAGCACAACACAAAGACAGTCATTATTGTACCCAGCAAACCTCCATTGTCTCACTGCTCCCTGCAGTCTTGACAAGTTTTCTCATGGGCCACAGCAACTGTGATTTGGAAAATAAACAACTTACATGCCACACATTGCTGGATCTATCTTTGAGGTATCTAGGTGCCACTTATGATCACTGGGCCTCAACCTTTGCCACCAGGTTGGTGAAAATCCTTGTCATGTTTCATGCGACTGAACTCCACTGACCCAGAGAGGAGCAGGAACCTTGGTGTTTCATCGGTGTCATGTATCTGAGTGCTGAGAATAAAGGTGGTGGAGGTTTTAGGACGGCAGTTGGCGAGAAATTTCTAGAAACAACTTTGCAGTCCGAATGGATTCTGGAGAAGTTGAGTCAGATTCCCTAAGCACGGAGATGAGATGGGCTGCCTGTGTTGTGGCATCTTCTGCTCCTTACATGACAGTGAGATTCAACTACAACTTAGTGAACTCCTGCAGTGTTATCCTAAAACAGTCCCAGTATCCTGGTACCCAATAAAGGAGGGATAGGTACACTCCTATGTTTGGATGGCCAACATGGAAGCCAGGCAATTTTTAATCTTTCCTTTTATAAAGCTATATAGCAGCAGCATCCTTGAGAATAAAACCCTACAGGGAGGGAGGATTTACCTTATTACTATTACCAAGTGGAATTTGTTGACAAAATTGAACTGAAGCAGAAGTCTGCATTTAAATATTCAAAAGTAGGTTAGAATTTTCCTTTGTAGGAATCCTGCTCTACTACAGATTTATCACAATTATTTAATTTAAAATAATCATGTTGGTTTAACCCTCTTTTTTTCCCCCAAAAATTAGTTCATACTTGGCTAATGAAGATTACCAACTAAAAAGCCTTCCAAGGAGGTATTCTAGAGAATCATCTCCCTCTTCTGTGATAACTTGAGAATATAGGAGCACTGGAGCTCCTTGATTAATGTCATATGGGTCATTTGTAATGAGCTCTATGATGTTGAACAATTATTACTTAGATTAGTGCTGGTCACTGAATAAGATGCTGGGGAGAATTTCAGGCCATTGTACCTTGAATGTGGATGAGGACTATTGATATATTACACAGATCTGCTCTCACCCAGAAGTGACTGTAGGGATTTCTTGTTAAGGTTAGGCTGTGCCTTGTACAGGTTGTATTACAGCAGTGCCATATATTTCATTGAATGCTATTTTCCAAATAATAGCTATGATAACTTAGAACCTGATTGAATTTTAAATTGCTGCATATCTAATGCGTGCATATTAATTTGTATATTCAAATTTTAGCAGCTCTTCATTTCTTTATTTCTTCATCTCTTCTTCTTTAATAAATTTATAACAAATATACTACTCATTCAAAGAAAAAAGTCTCAAAATTGTTTTACCTTTATTATTAAACTCCAATGATATACCAGATTATTGCTTCCAAAAGGATTTATTTTGATTAATTCCTTGGCAGAAGACAGCTTGGTTAGGAAAAGTCACCAGGGTTCATGACGTCATGCCTCTGTGTGCTGCACTATAGCTGAGGCAGATATGCAAGACCCAGGCCCAGGCTGTGTAATAGGAAAGACACTGCTACACACTTTGAAGTCAGAACTGTGAACTATTGCGTGCACTGTCCACTGGTTTGGTATTCCCTGTGATTTTCTCCGAGCTTCGGCTTCTAAATTTATGAAACTGACATTCTGTAGCATACCATAATTGGCATGAGGATTAAGTGACATAATGTATGTGAAGCCTAGGGTGCACAGGGCATTGCAAGTTTTCAGAGAAGGCCATTGTCAATAGTGACAGCAGAGCAAATGCATCTGTTTTCTAAGGTGGGAAGTCATCATCCTAAGGGGTACAGGAGAACCAATATTTGGACAATGACCTCCGCCTGCTCCTGCCAGTGTCTGAATGATGGTGACATCTATTTGACAAGATTTGCCTCCAGCTTTTTACAGTTGCCTTGTTTTAGATTCCCTTGAAACAGAGCAATGAGGAAACTGTTAACTTAGCTGAGTCCCCCCCTCCCTCCACACATATCAACTTATGTTGTTTTAAGCGATGGTCCAAGTGAGCACTGAAAAATTGCACAGAGAACTGATATCTAAGTACGTAGTTCCTCACCTGACTCTCCCTTCTTAAAATGGTGATATTTCTACCCAATCCTGGTTCCAGGGGGCTTTGGCAAGTCCTAAAGCAGACAGCATGCAATGCTTTCTGAATCGTGGGATTTCCTACACTGTACTGCAGCTGTACCCAGGGAACTAAGAAAAAGAATTTTGTGAAAGGGGTGTTGGAAAGGATCTAAGCATATCTTCAAGGAACCGTTTCAGTCAAGCATTTCACAAATATATTTGGCAAAAAATTGTCACCAAGTCCTTGCCAGAACATCTGAACAGAACTTCTCAGTTGGTGGTAGAGTCCTAAGTTCTTTGATCTGCCATTATCCACACTCTACTCCCTGTTGACCATTTTACTCCGATGTCTCAAAAAGAGGCAAAGAATAAGACAAAAAAATGAACATTTTTAAATGAAATAATTAATTAGTCAGAATTTCTCTTGCAACCATATGGGATGCTTTCTGAGAAGCCTCAGCAGTACACTACTTACTGGTAACATTATTACCTTTTAAACTGGGATCAACACACAGAGCACATCTTCCATTTTTACTGAGACTCATTCTCCACCGTGATCAAAAGACTAGGCAGCACACACGGGAACCTTCAGCTCTTTCCATACATGCTGATGAGTGTTTACATTTGTCTCATGCCATCATGAACACTGTAATTAAACATAAACAGAAATAATTCTGATCACAGTTCTGAGTCCAATTTGTATTCAAAAATTATAAAGTAAAATATAATGATATATCTTTATCAAACAAAATAAGCCAAACAAAACAAAACAAAACATAATCTCCATAAATAGCTATGTTGGGCTTTCTTTGAAAATTGTAGTCTTTGGCATGTTAGTTAGCTATCATGAAGAGATGTTATAGAAAAAGTACAGAAAATTAAGTTGCTTTATGGAGACTTAGTTTCACTTCTCTGAGGTTTTCCAAATAAAATGATTACCCACAGTGTTGTAATTTTAGCCTTCCCAATGTTATAGCTGAACAAATGAAGTCTTTTCTTCCCCTCTCTTTCTTTGTATGTGTGTACAGCATGTGCCATCTCCGCATCACATCTGCCTTCCAAATTACAAAAGACTTGAAAAAAATCTTCAAGAGTTTCATTTAGCTTTAATTGTTGTTCTGACAATCAAAGAAACAGATGCTTTACTAAAGAGATTTTTTGTTTTTGTATGTAAAGTAATAAGTATGATTTAAGGCAATGATGTTAATAAATGAGTTTGTAGGTTTTAGAATAGTTTTCCTGAGTTACTCTTTAAAGCTCTTACAAATCTTAGAGAAACAATTCATTCACACACTAGCATCTAGGGAATCACTTTTGTCATTCATTTCTGGGTATTTCAAAGTTGAGTTTAAATAAGTTCTGAGTTGAACTCAGGTAAAATTCTCAAATGTCATTGATCTGGTCCTTGTCAAATCATTTTATCTTATTATCTCAGCCTGTCTGTAAGAAAGAGGAACAGCATAGTGATTCCTTTTGGGATTTTTTTTTTGGGGCATATACATACAAATATTACTAAAATTTAGTTTTGATCTACAAAAAAAAATTCCAGGTGATTGGATTAAATAATAGATGTTTTTTTCTTTCTTAAAACATGAACAATAGGAAGTTAGAATTAGTTATTAGATAGCAACACTGAGAGATCATAACTTCACCAGAACGATGTCTGGGAAATGTTTTGGAGGGTACTGGGAATGAAGCATTGTTAAGTTCCAATTTATGTGCATTCAGACTCTTTATAGTGGCTGTCAGCTCTCTTGTGGCTTTGTGCTCGGGGGCACCAGGTCCCTTCAGGCCTGACCAGTGGCCAGAGCATCAGGTCTGAGAAGCTACTGCCAACACTCTTGTGATTCTTATGATGTCTATTCTGTGTGGACCTAAAGTCAGCTCTGTGAATTGTTTATTCATGGAAGTGCTACTATACCACCATCTATGTAGTATCTAGACAGTTGCAAGTGCAGTAAGTACTTAATTCCTATAGCATGTATGGGAGTGGGTATTATTTACTTAGAAAGAAGAATTAGAAAATCCTCACAGCTGTGAGCTGAGAGATTTTTGACCTAACACTACAAAAGATGAATTTATAAAATAATGTTTGGAAAGAAAAGAATGAAGTGTTTCTCTACGGCAATGCTTTTTGAGATGAGATGCCCATTTCATCTATAGAGTTCTGTCTGAAAGGTGTCTGGACTTTCTGAGACACAGTGACAGCAACTAACACAGTGCAATGATCTGCTGCGTTACATAGTAGGGTGTGCAAGAGGGTCTCCTTGATGTTCTAATTGTACTCTGGATTTCAAAAGTTCAGGTTTCCTCAAAGTTGAGCTCTAACTAACTGGACTTTCAAATTTACCCAAAACAAAATTTGTAATTTATTTTCTCATTACCTTTTTATGAGGTCTTATAGCCACCATAATTCCTTTTGTGCTTTGAGATTTACAGGTTAGGTCCTGTAAAAGGTCACTGTGTGACCCTCTAGGCCAGCACTGTATCACTTGCCTTTCTATTTCTTGTCTACAAAAATTAATGAAGGCATATTTACATGGTAGTGTCATTTTAATGTCCTCATGACTCAAGTACAGAAGCTTAACTAATTTTACCACTGCTGTTCCTGAATTTAGACATTATAATCAAGTGAACTAACATGGAAGACAGTATTGGCAAAGCTTATTGTCCTATGTGCTGGATTTCAAATAGAACTAGAATATTGATAGAATTCCATCTGGGATATTACCAAAAATGTGGTGTCTTACTTTGAATATTATTTTTTTTTGCAGCATTATTCAAAAGTTGAGTGCACTTGACTGCTACTGTGACTCCAAGAACACTCTTGGTTGACTAAGGGAGATTTCAGCTTCAAAGTCCTGTGCTATTCAGCAGTAGGAGGTTCCAGGGAGGGCACCTTTTTGCTTGCCTGGAATAAATTTAAATAGCCCTACACTGCTAGTGCTTTTTAGATTTCTTAAAGTATTTTTAGCTAAAAACACATAGCATTCACAACAAAAATTGTATTCTTCTCCCATCTTTTATGTTTTACCTCCTAATTTACTACATAACATGAATAGCATTTCATGCCCTAACATTAAAAAAAAAAAAATACTGTATACTGAATAATGTTTCTCCCCTTAAAGAATCCTTTAAACAATGATAACAATATTTGGCCTTCAACATAAAATATTACCTTTTTATCCATGATAATAATGACTATATGATAATAGATACACATATAAAGAGAGAAAAGAAAGAAACCCCAAACAAACCACACCATCCAGTTTCAGCCTAGCTGCCAAATCCTATTACAGATTCAATCCTATTAAAACGTTCCCAGGTTTAAGCCTGCTTTGGAGTTTTTCATAAGAGTGCATGACCCCTACCCAAACCCCTACATGTGTGGTCAGGGACCTCAGGATAATCGTAAACTGCCTGGACTCCCATTAATCTCGCACAGTCAGATATTAGTGCTTGTAAATCAGCACCCAAACAAGGACAATGGTTAAAGCCATCAATAGTCTTTTAATGAGGCAGATCAAAAACAAATGAAAGCAGCAGGACCCTAGGATTTGCCAAGAAGGGGAAGGGAAGGCCATAAGCTTTGTCTGATTTCTTACAGAAAAAAGTAGATGGATTTAGTCCAGGTCCTGTCTTGAAACTACTGCACCCACTGTTAAAGAAAATATAAAACAAGATTATTTCAAGGAATTCCCTTCATTTTCTTTGTTAGAGACATAGCAGCTGGCACTTTATCTCCCTTTCTCTTTATAGTCCCGCACAAACATATATCGGCATATGTACATTAAAGTGCATATATTTAAAAGAGGAGGCCATTGCAAATAATAACTGAAAGAAAATACATTAGGCAATGACCAGCTACACTTTGTCAAGAATTTTAATTACTTATCAGCATACTTGCATGCATTTTATATGCTTTTGAAATTCCCGCAGATGGTTTTTGTCCATTAGAAAAGGATAGAGGAAACACCTTGTTTTGTAATTCCTTTTTTTAAAGAAGGAGAAAAATAAAGCAAGATAGAATTTATTATGTAGCACGCATGTGCAGCAGCATTATAATGGTTGCCAAGCAACCTAAAGGAGCCATATCATAGTGAAGGGTGGGGGGGCAAACGAGTGAACAGATGCATGGGATTAAATAGAGAACAGGGAGACAGAAGTCAGCCCTGAAATGAGCTCACCTTGGCATGGTACTTCCTCATGATGATTTCCCCCCATTTGTGTACATTTATCTTGACTATTTCTTTTTGATTTTTTTCTTGGGGAGGGGGAACTTAGGTTTTTGCTACCTTTTTAGTTAACTACTTGAGTAAAAGACTCAAAAAGAAGAGGTTTGGAATGCTTATAAAATTCACTGCTCTAGTTACATTCTTACAAGACACTATTTTTAAGGAGCAGGATGGATAAACAGGCATTCTACTTTTGTTTAAAAATCACCTAACAAAAATGTACATATGCAAAGACAGCATTTTGTTGAAGGTGCTCTCAAACTATGTTCAATTCAAGTTGATAACTACTAAGCCACTTTCACTACTATCATATCAAAATACTTCTATATATACCTATCCAATTTTATGTATATGCACATACAAAGTTTTAGTTGACAATCACACACACACACACACACACACACACACACACACACACACACACTACAGGAACCTATGGTTTAAATTTTTCTTCTTTATGTCATATAACAGATATTTGGTATAGACATGAAACCTTTAATGTTGGAAGGATAAAAACCAATGTTATAGTATTCATAAACCAACTTAAAAGGTTGATTTAAAGACATCTATCCCTTTAAAATGATTTATTAAGTTTTATGTGTAAGTGTCTGCATGTATAAATATGCAACATGTATATACCTGGTGCCAATGGAAGTCAGAAGAGGCCTCAAATCCCCTGAAAGCTATTGTAAGCTATTATATGGGTTGTAAGCTATTATATGGGTGCTGTGAACCCATCCTGGGTTCTCTGCATGAGTAGCACGTACTCTTAACTGTTAACCCATATCTTCAGGCCTTTCTGCCATTACATAATAGTACCCAAGCAATTTGTACATAGGAAATGGGGAAAACTATAATGCTGTGCATTCAATAGCAGATATACACAGGAAATCTAACCACATGGAGAGCCAGTTCTCTGTATTGAATTCTAGGAGCCAGTATGACATCCTCACAATCCTGAAACCTTGTGCAGTTTTCTTCCCCCAAACTGGGTGGGGGAACAAACAATAAGCTATTTTCAAGCTCACCTAAATTATTTAAGAAATAGAGAAGGCGCTGGGAGGTGGTGGCACATACCTTTAATCCCAGCACTCGGGAGGCAGAGGCAGGCGAATCTCTGTGAGTTTGAGGCCAGCCTGGGCTACAAAGTGAGTTCCAGGAAAGGCGCAAAGCTACACAGAGAAATCCTGTCTCGAAAAACCAAAAAAAAAAAAAAAGAAAAGAAAAAGTGACTACCAAATAGAGAGCATTGAGCTGGAGAATGCTCACTCCATGACTACTTGCAGAGAGGACAGTTATGAACTGTTAGTCCTTCAGAACTAAGGTGAATGAAAGGTCTTCTTAACAGATCAGTGGCAGCAGAATTCACACAACTAAGGAAGTGAATTACTTTCTACTTTGCAGCAGCAAGATGTTGACTCAACTGAGGTAGCATTTGGGACTTGCCTTTTTGGGCTGTATGATAAAATTGCACCTCATTCATTTTTACCAAGAAATGGCACTGGGTTTGCATTTTAATCACAGACTGATGTTAAGCTATTGGGGAATTATTCTATGTCTACTAATGTGCATTCCACCTCCCCTGCCTGAATGAGATCACCTTACACTCGCTGGCACTGATGCAAACATTTCGAGCTGAGTGCTCAGAAGAGGCTGGAGTACAAATGCTACATAATTCATTATCCCGGGAAACACAATTTCAAAGCCACATAATGTGAGGTGCTCTCAAGTAGTTCCGAGGCAGGAGAGTGTACCACAGCTCTGGTGAAGAGACTATTTACATCAACCTGATACCACTTGTTCCCTTCCATGGCCAACAAGTCCACTACCGTTTTATTGCAACCACTTCTGCAGACTGGATTCTGAAGATCAGTCACCAAAGCCAAAGGAACAAACCATTTGTTTCTGTGAGTCAAAAGACAGTTGTGTGAGTGAAAATGGTTCTTAAATGTTATCCTCTGCTTTAACTTATAAGGTTTTAAAAACCCAGCCAATTTACACTTTAGAAAATAAACTTTAGTCTCTACCTCAGCACACCTCCTCCCACCTCACTCTTGTCAATAACCAAAAGGTGGCAGTGTCTTACCCACCATGCTTCCTGAAAGAGCTTTGCATTGCTACTTTCACATGCGTTGTTATTTTTGCTGGGACTAAATGCGGATTGATGGTCCTGTGGCATTTATTAACAGCAACAACAAGGAAAATGCAATTTCAAAAAGCTCAGAAGTTTAATTATACAAATTACTATGTAAGCATCAGAATTCCTCTTTGATGAGGAAATTCACACCAGTCAAAACTGCAGTCACTCCACAGAGCAATCAAGCTCTGTGAGCAGTATCAGAACCCAAACACCTAGTTCCTCCAGACATTCTGCTTTCCTGGCTATGGGCCACAAAAGGAGTCAGGACACTTGAGCATACAGATTAAGTCTAACGTGGAAATTTTTTTTAAAAGATCCTAATGAACACATCTGACAAGGTTTTTATAAACCCAGAAGCCCAGACATGTCTCTTATTTCTTTCCAAAGCCTGTCCTAATAACAAGGGCAAGTCTAAGTATCTGAAAGAGAGGTTGCCAATCACTTGTACACCTGGCATTTGGAAATAGAGCAGCTTTTTATCCACAAGGACTTAGGGACACTCTTTCCCAAGATGCCTTTCAAAGCCCACTCTAGGCAACTGTCTCAATTATTTTATTCCCATCAAGACCAATGGTCTCATTTAAAAAACAAAACAAAACAAAAAAAAATCGTCCTCATTTTGAAAAACAAGAGGGCATAGATAGCTTTGCCACAGTTGTATGCAAAAGGAATTTGGTCCTGTTTTTCTCATAAGTAGGGTTTAATTCCAAAGTGTTAAGCTTCGTCAGCTTCCTGCTCACTCGGTATAGTCTATTCAACAAGGTTTTTCTTAGCCTTTTCTTACATTGTTGATCAGTGTTTTCATGATACAATGAGAGGCCTCTTTCCATTCTAATCACCAGGTTCCCCAACTTTCAGGAAATGAGGTCAAATTTCTTTTATTTTAAAACAGATTCACGTTCAAATTTGATTGAAATGACAACAGAAAATATAGCTCAAAGATGGTTTGAATTCATAATGTTTGCTTAAAAATCAATTATTCTACCATTACTTTTACATTTGAACACAGCTTCTGTATATCAGAAAGACAGATTTTTTCCCCCCACATTTGTATATCACTAAAGTGTATATTCCTCACTCACATCTTTTTACTTAGAACCTAGGTCAATGTGTTAGGGTACAGCAAAAGAATAAATTTCATATGACTTATTGGGTACCACTAAATAAAGTGATCTTTATTCATCTAATAGATCTGAGTTGCAGAGTGGATTTTGTTTAATAACTTTTGTTTATGTGTTATGTAAGTTCTAGTATATATGATTAAAAGTAAAATTCGGGTGAACTTAAATTTAAGGAAAATGTGAGAATATATTTGGTAGGGAATTATAATTTACTTTTAGTGTTAAAAAATGAATGAACCTATTCATAAAGAAATTTGAAGTAGAAACACACAGGGCTCACTGGGGTACAGTATGCTCTTGAAAGTGAAGTGAAGCAATGGTTTGACTGTGAATGGATCTCAGAGTTGTAACCTTGAGCTATGGCATAGGAAAGTCATTAAAGACTGATTCCTCCTCTATTGAATAGCTGTCCCACAGAACACCACAGAGTAGTAGAAGCAGCCATGAAGCACCTGCTCACCATGCTCAGCAGAAATGTTGTAGAGCACTACCTATGGGGCATAGCAGCTGTAATGTTTACTAGATCACCTGTGCCTGTTTGCAAGAGACCATCAAAAGCCCAGAAAAGGGCCTGGCTGTTGGCATTCCCTCAGAGAAAGCCTAGGTGGGAAGCACTGAATATTCACCTGTGATACATTCAGGCCTTTACTCCTTGTACCTCCCAGACCTTCGATGCAGTCATGCCCCAATTGCACAGGGTCTTCTGGGGGTCTAGAGCATACAGAAGGTGAAAAGTGAAGAGAAGGAGAGGCTCCATCTGCTAAGGTACGGGTGAGTTGTCACCCATGCAGGTGTAAGCCTTTCTTGTGATGCAGCTCTTTCAGTTCGTCTTCACTCTGGTAGTAATGCCTCACCCATATTCTGTCAGTAAGCGCAATAAACCCATTGATTCCCACGTTAGACTTTGGTAGAAATGTGAGGATGTTTTGTTTTGAGTTTTGCTTTGTCTTTAGGGATTTAGAAGGAGAGAGTAAATGTTTCTTATATCTCCCCAGGGAAGTGGATGTTATTATAATCTAGACCTGTATTAAAATTCATGAGAATATGTGACTCATTGTTGAGAAGTTTAATTGCCCCAAATCCCTGAGTTGCAAGCTTGACAACTGTGGTAGTGTGTTTTGATACTACTCCTGGAATAGTTTGTTATAGCAGCTGAACTTTCCTCCTTCAGTGTTGCACCTTTACATGCGATTCAGAAATCATTCTAAACATACCTCTGTTTCCCCAGACTTAATTATTTCTGCCCTTTTTTATTCTGTCAGTGAAATCAGCTTCAACACACACACACACACACACACACACACACACACACACACACGTATATATTCTGAAAATATATTCATTCAAAGTGGTATGGCTCACCATTGTGCATTAATCATTATTCAGAGTGTTTTAAGGAGGGGAGATAGAACATTAGATTTTCTCCACTTACGGATATGCTTTATGCTTTTCGGCTTGTGCCTCGGAAGAGGCTACGGTGCAACATTTTTCGGTCGTTCCGAATCCGGGTTTATCCGACACCAGCCGCCTCCACCATGCTGCCCAAGTTCGACCCAACGAGATCAAAGTCATGTAATTAAGGTGCAACGGAGGTGAGGTCCGGGCCACATCTGCCTTGGTCCCCAAGATCGACCCCCTGGGTCTGTCTCCAAAAAAAGTTGGTGATGACATTGCCAAGGCAACTGGTGACTGGAAAGGTCTGAGGATCACAGTGAAGCTGACCATCCAGAACGGACAGGCCCAGATTGAGGTGGTGCCTTCTGCCTCTGCCCTGATCATCAAAGCCCTCAAGGAGCCACCAAGAGACAGAAAGAAGCAGAAGAACACTAAACACAGTGGAAATATCACTTTCGATGAGATCATCAACATTACCCAGCAGATGCGACACCAGTTTTTAGCCAGAGAACTTTCTGGAACTATTAAAGAGATCCTGGGTACTGCACAGTCTGTGGGCCGCCATCCTCATGACATTACTGATGACATCAACAGTGGTGTGGTGGAATGCCCAGCTAGTTAAGAAGCAACAAGAGAGAATATTTCAATAAAAGACCATCTATCTGAAAACAACAAAAACAACAACAATAAAAAAAACCCAAAAAAACAATATGCTTTATATGGATCACCTGGAAAGGGGAAATAGATGAGATCTCCTGAGTAAACTGGGGGCAAGGGAGGGCAATAGAAGGTAGGGGATGGGGCATGAGAACATAATGGAATGGGATGGTCAAGCTGGAACAGGGACAGAGTGGAAGAGCAATGAAAGAGACATCTTGATAGAAAGAGACATCATGGGGATAGAGAGAAACCTAGTGCTAGGGAATTCCTAGGAACCTACAAGGATGACCCCAGTTTAGACTACTAGCAATAGTGGAGAGAGTGCCTGAACTGGCCTACCCTGGTAATCAGATTGGTGAATACCATAACTGTCATCATAGAGCCTTCATCTAATAACTGGTAAAAACAGATGCAGAGATCCACAGCCAAGCACCAGGTTGACCTCTAGGAGTCCAGTTGAAGAAAGGGAAGAGGGATTCTATGAGCAAGGGGCATCAAGATCACGATGGGGAAATCTATAGAGACAACTGAACCAAGCTAGTGGGAACTCATGAACTTTAGACCAACAGCAGGAACCTCTGCATGGAACCGGACTAGGCCCTCTATATAAGCGAGACAGTTGTGTAGCTTGGTCTGTTTGAAGGGCCCTTGGCTGTGGGATCAGGATCTATCCCTGGTACATGAGCTGGCCTTATGGAGCCCATTACCTATGGTGTGACACTTTGCACAGCCTTCTTGCAGGTGGGAGGGGCTTGGACCTGTCTCAACTGAATGTATCAGTCTTTGCTGACTCCCCATGGGGGGCCTTACCTTTTTGGTGGAGGGGATGGGTGGGTGGGGAAGGGAAGGCTGGGGGCGGGGGAGAGCTGGAGGAGGGATGACAGGGGGATCTGTGGTTGTTATGTAAAATGAATAAAAAAATCTTAATTAAAAAATAGAATGTGCTTTATGTGGAGAAATGACACACAGTCTGAGTTAATGAGAGGGCATCCTAAGACTGGACTGGGGGTTTGCAAGTCCGTGACTGACCCCAACACAAATATTTGGATTAATTTATCCCTGCTAAGATTTTGCACTCAATTGCTTCTATTACATTACCATTCACAATGATTGTACTACATATGCCTACTGCCTCATTAGAAAGCCTTGTGACCACTTCCTAGTTTATGTTGAAATTGTCCATGTTTCTTTCAGCACATTTTCCAATACCGTATCGACTTTTGTCTGCTAATACAAAAACTTTTTACCTAATACCCTGTATTCCATTCTTAGTTCTTTATAATGTCCTCTTTTCTCAGCAATCCCTGTGTCTGTGGTGTTGATAAATTTATCTTTTAAATGTGTCAAGCAAGTTCTGCTTTGTGATCTCTAAAAAAATTATTATTGATCTATTTATGCATTTATTTGTGTGTGTGTGTGTGTGTGTGTGTGTACTAGCATGTACAGATGTGTATGTGTGGTTATTTGCTTATGAAGGTCAGAGGACAACTCTACAGTGCAGGTTCTCTCCTGCCACCTTGTGGGACCTGGGGATTGAACTCAGGTCATCTGTCCTGCACACAAACTCCTCTACTTCCAGAGTCACCCCTCAGGCAAAGTCTTTGTAAAACACTTTTTCTACAATATTCTTTCCCCTTCAATCTATCCACTTCAATCTGTCATCAATTCCTCCTTCAGTCTATCCCCAATATCTAAGGATTAACATCATTCTCTTCCCTCTTCATATTAGACATAAAGTCACTCTATCACATTATCTTCTTATAATTATTGGCATAATATTGATGACTATTAATTGTATTTTCCTGATATATTTTTGAATGCTCACTGTCTTGCCCACCAGAATGTAAGCTGTCTGAGAGTAGTTACATCTCTATTATTTATTGTTATATTCTCAGAGCCTAGAACAATGTCTAGCACATAATAGAAGGTTCACAGATATTGTTAAATAACAAATGGTTGATGATGGCTATGCATTCATAACTCTGGCATTAGGTACCCCAACTCTTTCATTTTTGATTTACTAGTACTAAGGATAAAATGGTGATCCAAAAAAACCTAGATATTTGGAAATGAATAAATCAAGAAATAATTTCTTGCTGGAATGATTCTGAAAGGCTTCATGAAGAAGGCATTTTTGCTAAAGCTGAGTGGGTAACAAAAGGTAATTTCCAGCAATAAGCATTACATGAGAAAAAGTTTCAAATGAAAAGACTTAATGAATTCCTACAAACAACAATGATTGCTCACTTAATTAAACTGGAGTGTATGAAAGCAAATAATATAGCTTAAAGATGGCAGAGACATATGTCTTAAGTACTTTTCTATTGCTATAAAGAGACACCATGGTCAAGGCTATTTATAAAAGAAGACATTTAATTGGGACCTTGCTTACAGTTTTAGGGGATTATTCTGTAACCATTATGGTGGATGTTAGAGCAATAGCTAAGAGCTTACGTGATCCACAAGCAGAAGACAGAGGGAGAGAGAAGACTGGATCTGGTGTGGGCTTTTGAAACCTCAAAGCCTGTGACACAGTGACATGTTCCCTCCAATAAAGCCATACTTCTGAATTGTCCAAAAACTGTCCACCAACTGGGAACCAAATACAGAATTATGTGAGCCAAAGGGGGACATTCTCATTCAAACTACCACAAGGTTGGAGACAGGAATGATTAACTCTACATCCTGGAAAGAGATATAAAGTATGTATGTATTCAATTCAATAGCTAATTGGGAAGAGTAACAGGTTCATACCTATGTTCTAAGAAGTGTAAACAACAGGTTTATATAGCATAAGTCATCAAGACGATGAATAAAGGAACAATTTAGAGGCTAGTATAAAAGTTTAGAATAATATACCCAAGCAAAATCAGAAGGATGGCAAACATGAAAAGAAATACAAGACAAAGAAAAAAATCACAGAGAGAGAGAGAGAGAGAGAGAGAGAGAGAGAGAGAGAGAGAGAGAGAGAGATGGGGGGGGATAATTTATTTCTTATTGTCAGATATTCAGAGAAAACCACATTTGAGTTCCCAAAGGTAGATGATTGAAAGAATGGAGGATGTGTTAAGAAGAACAGAGAAACCAGAAGGAAACTAAGATTTGACTCAACAATGATGAGATTCATGTTAATTTTAGCAAAAAGATTTTAATGTGGACAAAAGTGAGCATACTTTCTTGTAGGCATCAAGACATATCTAACTCAAGTGGTTTTGGTAGGTAAAGTGAATTTGGAGTCTTTCCTGCATAAACATTTCCATAGGTGAAGTGGATCAGGGAATTTCTGTTTGGAGGCCATAGTAGAAGAGAGTATTACTGCAAAGACAAGACAGGACAAGCTTCCCAGGGAAGGGTTTCCACAATCATGAAATCATCTGGACTATTCTTTCGTTTTCTGCATCTGACTTTGGAATAACATCATGGATGCTGTTACAGCTGTACTGCCTGATATGGTGGCCCCTAGCACATAAAGAGTATTTGAAAGATGACTAGAACAAGCTGACATGTGGTGGAGAGTGTGGAACATCAGATTTTGAAGGCTTAGCATGAAAAGAGATATGTGAATACATATAAAAAGTTACATGTTGAAATATTGAGTAAAAAAACACCTTTTCAAATAAAATGTATCTATCATTGACTTGTTTCTGTCTCATGTAAAGATGATCCAATGAAGCTCTATCCCACAGTTTGACTAGAGATGGAGCTTCTAAAGAAAAAATTAAGGCTAAATGGGGTCATTAAAGTGCAGTGGCAACCAGCAGAACTAGTGGCTTGTAAGAAGAAGCAAAGACTCAGAGAAACATGCATAGAGAAAAGGCGATATGAAGACTAGCATAGAGGTGGCTATGGACAGACCAGTGAAACCAGCCTCAGCAGATACTATATTTCAAGTGCCTTGACCTTGAGTTCCTGTCTCCATAATTGTTTGTTGGATTTTGCAAAGGTAGCCTGAGAACACTTATGTGTTAATATTTTAATTTTATAAGACATGGCTACTAATACCTTTAAAATGATAGCTACAGTGTATATCTAAAACTTACAAATTAATCCCATGAGATAACATTGTTTTTAGGTCTAGGGCTAATGTGTCAATGGTTTCCTAGAGGGCAAGATGAGCTCATGAACAGCAGAGAAACAGAATGGTGCTGTGTTTTGACTGAGGAAAGATGTGGCAATCAGTACCTACATTTCTGGGTTGTCTTCTCTAAAATCCAGGGAATCCTAATTAACTTGCTTTCTCTTCTCTCTATCAGAATTGGGTCCCAAAGCATCAATTACAGCTTTTTCATTGCCTTAAAGTAGGATATGAAGAAATTATTTGAACTACCCTAAGCCATGTTATGCCACATTTAGTGCAAGTTTTAAGAAATATTATGGAGGCAAGAAGAAAACCTGGTGATATGGACCATGATCCAGTTTGTAATAACTGGGGTGACAAAGATGTGAGTAAGAAATTTGCCAGACTAAGATATTTGCAATAGCTACAAGCAGTTTGATAACTGTGGTATTTGAAAAATGGAAGAGGGGAGGTGCTGAAAGGACTGTGGAAGTGCATTCATGAGACAATTTGATTTAGTTTGTGTATCCCTGGGAATCAGAGGATAGAATGAGTTACACTTATCAGTACAACACTATAATATTGTCCTATTTTCCATTCCTCCTCCAACCTCAAGACCTATCTGGTTTTATGTATTCATGTTACTACATATGCAGATTTTTACACTGTGGTGATTTCTAAAGTAGGTGAGTATTTTGGACAAATTAGTCACTGATATGTGGTAGAGATACATGTACTGGATTATTGTAACATCAGAATCAATAGGAAGCTTTTCAGTTTTCGAGGTCCTACCAATTTATGACTGAAATCCACCTCAAAACAACCTATTAGGATCTCTTGAAAGCGGAAGTTAAATATGAACTACATGTTAACTATAACTACAAATTCTGTCCTTCCACACTGTATCACTCAAGTGTTATCTTCTTTACTTTGTGACAGGGTCAGAAAAATCATGTGTTTTGTACTACCAAGACATATGTATACCACTTCAAATTTCCCAGCTACCTTTGCCAGCTTGCCTTCTTAAGTTGGAGTTAATACGGGAACGGCTTTTAGACGCTTCCTTTTACAGCTTATGAAAATGATGCTAACAATGAATCGACTAGGGTATAAAACAACAATCCACATTAAACTAGAGAAGCTAAGACACTTCAGTAGATATTATATTTGTCCTAGTTAGGGTTTCTTCTGCTGTCATAAACACCAGGACAAAAGCAACTAGGGAGTGAAAGGGTTTGTTTTGCTTACATATTCCTGGCCACAGTTCATTGAGGGAAACTGAGGCAGAAACTTAAAGCAGAAACCTAGGCAGGAACTGAAGCAGAGGCCATGGAAGATGCTGATTACTGCCTTGCTTCTTTTTGCTCAGTTTGTTTTCTTATACACCCTCAAACCACCTGTCCGGGGGTGGCACCACCCATAGTGGGATGGGCCCTCTCATCAATTGAGAAAATTCTCCACAGTCTTGCTTTTAAGCCAATCTGATGGGACATTTTTTTTTTTAAATTGAGGTTTCTTCTTAGACAACTCCCACTTGTGTTAACTTAACAAAAACTGACCACAATACTTGATTATTTATATCCATGAATATAAATATAATTATATATAATGTTTTATTCACATTGCTTTCTCCCTGAAAATATCAGGGGAAGACTCTCTTGTTTCATATTTTCTACTAGTCCTCAAAAATCATGTGGTAAAATGATAGGACTGAAAATGAAAGAATCCCTTCCTTGTTGACACAGTCTGAAAATTTAGCCCTCTGGTAATGGGGCTTGAGTAGATCCTTGAAGACTGAACCCTCACATCCTTCAGAGGGAACTTCAGGTTCAAACTCTCAGAGATGCAGAACATTTTCACCAAGTGGTAATAAACATGCAGATAGCTTCTTCAGGTCAATTGGCTGCCTTGATTTGGTGTCTCACATAGAAGCAGCACGGGTTAAACATTCTTGGACACTAATAGAGAATACTACTGAAAGCCACTTATTCCTGACACCCATAATTCATGTTTGGAGCATACTCAACAGAATATCAGATAGTGTGTTTACAGTAAGCTGAACTGGGTTTTTCTTTGGTATTTAGAGCAAAAGACCTTTGTAATTACAAAATTACAAAGAAATTGATAATATTATATGTTAATTATAGCTTTTGGTTTTGAGGAAATCAAGAATCAATCATTTAATTTCATTTTTATATTTTTGGATAAAAGGTCATTATACCAGCATGGTGTAAGCCTCAATCTGTTTCTTCTATTGATCTGGTAGCTAGATAAAGGAATGTCAAAATGGGTTTTTAACAAGCATTTCTTTTGTATTTTAACCCCTGTGAAAATTAATATTATTCAACCTATTTGTATCTTTGGGTATAAACATGGTTTTAAATTATTTCTTATTAACCAAAAGATTAATACAAATATGAGTATTCTTGGGGCTGGAAAGATAATTCAGTGGTTAAGTGCACATTTTGCTCTTGTAGAGGATCCATGTTCAGTTACCAGCATCTGTTGGTGGTACTCAGTCATCAGTAACTGCAGTTCCCGGGTTTAAAACCATCTTCTGACCTGCAAGGCACAAGACATATGTGGTGCACATGCATACAAGGCTCAACACACACATAAAGGTAAAAATAAACAAACCTATAAATTATTAAAATAAGAGTGTCACCTACCCCTTTTATAGAAATGTACAACAAAATTAAGGTGAATATTGTACTATTTGAGAAGTATGCTTACTGGTCACATAACCTGAATTTTAGTTAAATTCCTGTCAGCTGAACTGTAAGAAATTAAAGATCCAAGATAAAGTGTGCTCCCATGCTTCAAATCTGACCAATTCCATTACGTGCACTATTGAAGTATGAAAATTTTCTCCTCGATCAAAATGCTGCTGAGAATTTAGACCGTTATTTTTCCTTTTAAAACAACAACAGTAAAACATGAACACTCCGGTTATGAAAAAAGAGTATAAAGGCCAAATGAAAGAGTGAAATAATCAGCTATAAAGTGACTTTTTACGTTTTTAAGTAGGTCACAGTAAGGTATATTATTCTTTCTGCAAAAGTCAGGTTAAGTTTCTCAATTAGGAAAAGATGCATTTATAGAGTTCTTCGATTTTTATTGATTTTTGATGTTATTTTAAAAGCGATGAATAACCATAATGTGGAAAGCTGAACTCAAGGAACATTTCTTTCCCATCTTTAGCTGTTGTCAAAAAAAAAAAAATCACCGTTCTGGCTCTCACGGGATTGTGGAATTCTGCCTGGTAGAGCAGCTGGGATGATAGGCCATGAGGAAGGGTCATTCTCTTTGACATTTATGAATTTCTGAATGTCCTTGTCCTGGGACTCTGATGTACACCTGAACATAGCCCATGCTTCAGACAAAAGCAAGGTCTCTCACTTGGAACAAGGATAATCTGCTTAAAAATCTAAATCTCTTATAAATGGCTGACGTGTGCAAGAATACCATAGTACATAGCTCTTTGTAAGGCAATTTTAAAAGAAAATGATACACATTTTGCCCAGCCAAGCAATCTGAAAGTTCAAAAGGTAAGAAGCACTTCTCAGCATGAAACTGTCAAACATATTTGAAAAGAAAGTTAATTACAAATGGCATTTCCAGGCCTTCTGCTGTCCATGACTATCTTACTGAAAGGTGACATTGGTCTATCCATTCTACAGAAGCTGAGAAATAAAGAATAGTCAAAAACTGAAGCTCCGCATTTCTGTAATATAGAATGAACAACCCCAGACCCTTGTCATTTTTTGTAGACACTTTTAAACTTGGTGCATGTGAAGAGATTGAAACTGAGCAGGAGGATCCCAAAGAGGTCAGCTGCAGTGTCCTTCCCATGAGAAAGATTCTTGTTTGCTTTACGTCTATGTGAGTTCCTGAGTAGGTTAAGATCTCCATCCTGTGACATCTTGTTTACTCTTGCAGGAGAGAGAGAGAGAGAGAGAGAGAGAGAGAGAGAGAGAGAGAGAG